>PNEQ01035293.1:16932-46262 GCA_003012365.1 Medauroidea extradentata | reverse complement strand
TTTTAGGACAAACGATTTTAGGACAAACGAAATTAGGACAAATGATTTTAGGACAAACGAATTTAGGACAAACAACATTAGGACAAATGAATTTAGGATAAATGACTTTAGGACAAACGATTTTAGGACAAACGAAATTCAAGCAACAAAACCTCGAAAAATGGTTTTAGGACAAACGAATTTAGGACAAACGCCGCACTGTGTACGGACCACGGTCGTAGAAGAACAGGCCTGGACACTCGCCTATCTACCAATGTATTTTGCTTGACCCCCTTATTGTTTGACTGTAGTTCGTCAAGGTACCGAGAATGTACTTTTTGGCACTGTAATCTGGGCGGTCGGACTCAAACTCCGCCCACTTTTTTTTCCATTGTAAACATTATAAAGTAAATAAAGATTGCTGGAGCCTTTTCTTAAGTTTTTGAGCGAAGGAAGTAGTTCATAAATTGATAAAAAATACGTTTTGATAAATTGTTTATCTTAGTGGAAAGGAAGTGGGCGGAGTTTTGAGTCCGACCGCCCTAACTGAAGCGCCAATAAAACACAATATTTTCGGTAACTTGGTAAACTGCAGCCAAACAACAAGGGGGTCAAGTTTTTAGGCGAGTGTCCAGACCTGTTCTTCTACGGCCGTGGTACGGACGTACGGCCCTGCCCTTATATCGTACGTCATTTGTACGGTCCTATCAAAATAAGTAGAAAGTGGTTTCCACCCAATAAAATATTTGGCACAATTGTTTCAATAATATCTAACTGGGTTTTGAAATTCTCAACATATTTATGACTATATTGGCTACCTGCGGCCTGCGGGTAATACAGCACTTCATAATTTTTACCGAAGGGGAATTCCCGTACTATATGGTTTAGTGCTGATAAGAAAGAGCCGGTCAGATGACAAAAGGCATTGCGTGCCCGTGACTTGATTGTCGGTTAACGCGCCAAAATAAAAGATTTACGATTGAATAGTGCGCAATGTAGCAAATCGGGTTTCATTATTTGTACAACGTACCTATTAAGTGTAACACAAAATGTGCAATTATAAAACTCGAGAAGTGCTATATTTATGACGTCATTTATTTTCATTTCCTTTCACGAGTCCAGTAACAAGTCGCTTAATCCGTAACTGCGTTGTGTAAGAACAAGATTTTATTTTGTTCATTTCCTAATTATATTTTATGTCAATAAATTAAATAATAGTGACATTGTTGTGCAATACTTTTATTTGATATAACCTTAAATAAAATAATGTACGGACCAGGATCGGAAATTATGGATCGGAAAATATGGTTTTGACGACATTGTCGTACGGACATGTTTTGCTGAAAGGTTGGCAACACTGTGGGGAAGTGACCAGCTGAGCAACACAAATGCACAATACTCTATACTTAGTCACAGCGTTGCATTACGTGCCGCAATCACAGCACGTCTGCTTAATCGGCCAAGGGCCCCCGGGCCAGGGGGCCCCAAAATATTAGAAGGGGCCCCTTTTCAGTTTCTGGCCGAGAGCCCCAGAAGGAGCCAGTCCGCGCCTGGCATCAGAATAATTGTCATAAAGTGTATGTCCCTTTAAGGAGACATCATTTAACAGTTGATTTCACGGGAAGAAATATAATATTCGTTAAATAACAGCAATACATACGATGAAATGTAAATTTCATTACAAATATAACGGCGCTTCGATCCACTCAAAATTTAATTAGCCCTTCTGTTGATTGACAGTCAGCCAATAGCGAACTTTTTTCAGCATGATGAGCGTGTCCACTGTGTTTTGGATCAAGAAGATTATGGTGAGTGTTAAGTAAACATACCAACAGACCTTGTGTTTCTTCAGACGTATGTGTAGAAGAATCACTCCAGCTTGTATTCAAGTCCAGTGAATGGACATCGTAAGGATGTGTGAAGTTGTACGTCTTTGAGTGTGGTTAGCTCCCCGTGTATTTCCGCTATATCACATTTGGGTTGGCATGGGTTCTATTCCTCCGGCTACCATAATTTAAAGTTTACAATGGATTTCCGAAATCGCTTCAGGCAAATGCTGCGATGGTTCCCTAACGGAAGTCATGTCAGATACCTTTCCTAGTTTTTGTACTTTTGTAAACATCTGAGTAACCGTTCATAACGATCTCGCTGACGACGAGACGTAGTCATCATAAATTAGTTACAAAATCATCCTGTACACAGTACAACTCTATGATGTTCCTGTACGTAACCTGTACTTGTATATAACATTTTTTCTCCTTGATCCCATCATTATTCTACACAGCATAATGTTTTAACGTCTTGTCAACAACATAACTGGTAATTTTCACTTCCTGCACAAAACATAAATTTCCGCTCCGATTGTACAACGCAGGCAAATATTTGTAACAATACTATTTCAAACAAAACCATTTTTAGGTCGTACTTCGGGATACAACTCGCATTCCTTTCGGGAAATGTTTGCTTGCTATACGTTTATAAAGAAGATCTTATGCTGGCATTTCTTTTTTCTTTTGTTTTAATGCAAGTTTTGTTCTACAAGGCAACATTCGCTCACATAGCAAATGTCCAACAACTGTTAAGAGGGCGTAGTAGATAAATAAGCGCTGAATTCTTCAACTGAGATCTACACGTTTTTGAAAGTCAATATGGAAATAACTGCAAAATAGCAATCCATGATAATTATATTTGCCAACTTATCAGCAAACATTTACCCAGAATGATGCATCTCTTGTACCGTAATTAAATGTACGATATTTCGGCGTCAGAGATTGTTCTTCGGATATACGTTAATTGAGAAAAAATTTTGCTCAGAAAGTTGGCAAAAACTATTTTCTAGGATTGCTGTTTTTTTTTATTTTTGCAAATTTGCTTCGAGAAACGTACAATTCTGAACTGATGCTTTTATCGCTGAATTATATACCACGTACTCTTAAGTTGATAATAGATTACTAGACCACTGCAGGAATCTTTCAAATATCACAGTAATATTTTCATATAATATCATCAAAACTGTAGTCTTAAAACCACTGCTTAAAACAACAGTATGTATGGGTAAGTATCGCGCATTTAAGCTGTTGTCATCTTGAAAATGACGGTCATGAACCCATAGAAGGTATATTGGAAAATAATTTATACACTTACATAATTGTATATTTTGAATTAGTTAAGAACAACTGATGTTTCTGATGGCACAAAACCTTTAAAACGATTAATACAATTGCAGACAGATTGTACACAAAATCTTGACATTAGAAGCTACTTTTGTATAATGTACGCCACTGATATAAAATTCTTGATTCCTACTTATAAAGTTTTCCTGCATAATAAAAGTAATTTAAACAGGCTGTTGCAACAATGTTATAAACCAATGTATTACGAGTAGGCTATATCATCAGCTGTAGTGCATCGCCAGCGTACATTCGCCGCGCCCTTCATGCAGGCGGACAACGTTGGCGAGGTTCCAGTTGTTTACTGGGAAATCAATGCTGGGGCAAACAAGAGCGTCTACAAGACCACGCTCGATATGATCACAACTCACCACCCTACTGCAAATATACACTGTTATCTATGGTTCCGCTCAGCATGATCAAAATGTTGTAGTAGATCCACACGGAAAACCACAACCTATAATGTGGCTGTCTGGCGGACGTATCTTACACATTCACGGTCTAGACCACTAAGGGTGACACAACATCTCATCACAACTAGGTACAAGTTATTGAACAGGCGTCTAGTATTCTTACAAAGAAATATCTTGTATGAGACATTCAAAGCGATGACTATAAGTCCCAACTTCCTAACTGCGCTACCTACTTTGGAGCCCTGGCACGAACAAATTTAAGAATTTGCTCGTGTATTCGGTGACACCCAGTCATTTTTCATGGTATCACTTTCCAACAAAAACCTTTTTCTGTGTTAGGAATATGAGACTATTGCTACGGAAAAGAAAAGGAAGGTAAATAATATTTCAGGTGACATTTTTTGATAAGTTTTGAAAATAAATAAAATTGCACATAGTTTTCACAGTATTTCAAACATTTCTTAAGATACCCCCCCCCCCCCCCCCAGATGAACAAAAAGTCATTGTTGACATAATGTAGGTATGACAGGCAATGAGC
The DNA here is from genome assembly GCA_003012365.1 of Medauroidea extradentata. Taxonomy (NCBI): domain Eukaryota; kingdom Metazoa; phylum Arthropoda; class Insecta; order Phasmatodea; family Phasmatidae; genus Medauroidea; species Medauroidea extradentata. Next base: position 42,162 of record PNEQ01035293.1, on the reverse strand, counting down.
CACGTGGAATGTAATTTATAATGTATGTCACTAATTTTTCTAACGCCATGAGTCCCCAGATTGAGCATCAAGATCCATTTTTTTTTATTAACGGCCCCAGGCTATACTCTATCCATTCCAAGATTGCAGCTTGTGTCACTCCAGTTGTTCGCGTGCGTTGACGACCTTGGCTGTGTAACAAACCGTCGCACCACCTCCGCGTGTTTCGCGAGCTATCGACTGGCAAGTGGAGAAACAGAGTCGCGCCTCGCTGTCGAGGAAATGGAATCACGACGGTCGTTGGCGTCGTTGCGAAAGTTGTAGTTAAACACATATAGTATTTCATGCGCACAGAGTGATATTATATTACAGAAGATTAAAAACACGCAATCACCTATCCTGAACTAAAACACAGCAATTTAGCGTAGGACCTATTTCCTGCCGCAACGACACTGTTAACTAACCAGCCAACCAATGATCGAGAGCTCACCAGAACAGTGTTTATTCCTGCTGCAATCTTGGACTGGATACAGTATAGTGCTAATAGGGGTGGGTAAAACTCCAGTGGTTCGCCATTGCCTTCCACTGGGAAGGGAGTGAAAGGACAAACAAAACGCTCAGTCCTTAACCCAGGGAGGTGACAATGAATTTCACCCAGGATCCTTGGCTAACCGGCCAAACACACTAACCACCGAGCCAAACGTTTGGACCAAGATTTTATTAGCACCAATAAAACATACAATTGCAAATTTTTAGCCGCGGGATAATAAGCTTTCAGTATTACCGGAGGACCAGACATGAGTACACACGTGTAACGTTATTCCTAAGAAAACATCACACACACACTTTGTGCAGTAAACATCTGTAGTAAGACCAAGTCTGTCTTGGTAACTTTAGAGCAAAATCGGCATAAGAGGCATTTGGTCTCGCCCCCAGGGGGGCGTTGCTAGGTTTTAGATTGATCGATGAATGTCGCCAAGATGTGTGTCCTGTGATGTAGTTGGCTGGGATGGCCTTTTGATACGAATAGTATTTAAGTTCCATGAGGGCTGTGATTGGCTGAATTCCAGGAGTAGAGGTGGGGAAGTAGGGGGCGGAATGTAGGAAATGTGGTCTAGGTGGGTATGGGAGCCTTTTGGTACCTAAGCGCCATGAAAGTAGTGGTTGTTTGGTGATTAGCCTAGCAGGGGTGGTGGAGTGCAATGTGTGTGTAGGAGGATAGAGGGTTGTCCCTGTAGGTAGGTCAGGGTGTCATATGATTAACTGGTTGAAGGCATATCTCCCTGCCTATAGACATACCACCACATCAGGCTTGATGATAATGATTGATGGATTTGTGGGGTGCTCAACATGGGGTCCATCAGTATCCACAATTACAGTAAAATGATCACTATCCTTCCATAAAAAATAAAAAAGAGTACTCCACAGCAGTAAAAATACAGTGTATATATACACAACACATTAAAAGGAACGGTAAACATGATTACATGAATACGAATCAAAACAAGAAGACAGATATCAACACGAAGACAAGTCACATGTTAAAAAGTCCCGTCGCAAATAAAAATTATAGTACGTCGCTGAATGACGAAATATCTACACACACATTTTTCCGTAGGTCGTCACCAATGCTAAATGTACGACTGGCCTGGTCATATCTGTAACACTCCAACATATTATGACGGACAGTAGGAGAGTCGCAGACATCACAAACAGGAGAAAATGAATGCGTAACACGATTGTGTCCGGTTCGGAGGCATGTAACAAGGACGTCCTCCTTGCGGGCCAGTAGGATACATCACTTACTGGCAGCCGCGTATTTTATGGCATCGAGTTTGTTGGTCAGATGGAGCGAGTGCCATTCTCTCTGCCAAGATTTCCAAACAGACGCTCATCCTGCATGCAGTACATCATGCACTGACACACGAGCATCACAGGGGAAAGACTAAGAGATTATTTTGCTGCTGCATCTGCTGCCTCATTTCTAGCGATGCCGGCATGACCAGTCGTCCACAGAAAGACGACACATATACCAACCAGCCTGTTCAGCCACTCTCAGCTTCCTCCTGATCTCAGCAGTAAGGGGGGTGAGCAGAGGAGCCTCAACTCAACGCATGTAATCTGCTCAACGAATCAGAGCACACCAGTTACTTGCATGAAAACCCCCTATGATGAAACACAGAGCTTTAAAATGGCATAAAGCTCTGCAGTTAAAATACTACATGACAGGGGAAGTCCAAATAGATACTCCTCTGAGCCAGCAACGAATGCACAACCAGTAGAGGCATCGGAATTGGAACCATCAAAGTACGAACAGATAAAGTAACTAAAAACCGACGACACAAGATCCTGAAAAAGGCTTTTTTTACGTAAGCAGGCGTCGCAGGCTTCGTAAATTCAGCCAGGCCAAGACGCGCCAACACCTGGTGTGTAGTCCATGGTGGGTCAGGGCATGAAACCTCCTCGGACACATTTTATTGAACCCGAGAGTGCGCAAATCGGACACATATGTTTGAAGGCAGTAGGACGGGCATTGTACAGCTATATGTAAAAGGGGTGGCAAAAATCCTCATGTAATAGGTGCGATGGATCTGACAGAACAAATAAACCATAACGCAACAAAAGTTACTCACGCCTGTATAGCAGTGGCGGTTCACTAGCCTCCGCACAAATACTTATGACTGGGCTTGTGCGGAATGTACCAATCGCTATGCTGATACCAGCATGGTGAACAGAGTTCAGAATTTACAACAGGGATGGTCATGCTGAGGAGTATACAGCTTGCTGCGGACGAGAGCTCTGTGTAGACAAAGACCAGTCTCACTGTTCGCCCCCATTTACGTCCACTTAGCATAGGAGAGCTTTGTCTCGCAAACATCGTGTTTTAAGATATTCCACATAATGCTGCCAGGAAAGCTTTGAATAAAAAACAAGGCTTAGGAACTTAATGTATACTGAGGCAGCTACACATTTCCATTTTCCATATAATGATACTTCGGGAGAGAGGAAAACCCATGTTTATGGCAAAAGTGAACAACATGTGTTTTCGCTGCGGAGAAGTGGAAACCACAGCCATCTGCCCAATCAGTAAGGCGGTGGACAGCCAACTGAACCTGACCCTCTTATGCACGCAGGATGGATGAACGACAATATGTCATAAAGTCATTCACATAGAGTGCACAATGCACATGGGGTCGGACAAATGATACAATACTGTTTATGGGTATAGCGAACAGAGTAACACTCAATTTGTTTCCCTGAGGCAGCCCATTTTCCTGAACGAACTCCCAATAATATGTCACGCTATTTCGAACATGGCAAGTTCTACGATATGTAAAATTTTGTATGAATGTAGGGAGAGATCCACAAAAACCCCATGTGTATAGCTGTTTTAGGACACCATGATGATATGTGGTTTCGTAGGCCATACCTAAGTCAGAAAAGACTGCAAGCAGGTCTTGTCGCTGTACAAAGGCATTTTGAATAGCTGTCTGTAAGCGGACTAGATGGTCTGCTACTGAATGGAGTTGGCGAAAGCCACTTTGGAGAATTGTTAGAAGTCCCCAAGACTCGAGGTAATACATAAGACGAGCATTTATCATTCTCTCTATGGTTTTGCAGAGACAGCTAGTCAGCGAGATCGGTCGATAACTTTATACATCTCCCTTATCCCTCTCAGGCTTTAAAACTGGTATTATGGTTGAAACACCCTATTGGGAAGGGAAACTTCCGGATTGCCATATGAAATTAAAAATTCCCAGTAATTTGTTTTCCCCTTAAAAGTGGCAGGTTTGATATCATTGCATAATAAATATAATTAGTGCCAGCAAAAGTGTGTTTCGAACGGGAAAGGGATCTCATGAGTTTACAAAGAGAGAATGGCTGATTATATATGTCTCTCCCTGAAAAAGTCCGAAGTCACACCCTGCTCTACATAGCATGCCTTTGGAGCCTGAAATGAGGGTGGGAATCAATCACAGTTCGAGTGGTGACAAAATGTCTGCGCCAGTAAGTTGCAAATATCTGCGGCATCAGTAATGACTGCATTATGTCGAAGGAAGGGAATATTTACAGAAAGGGGTTGGCTGCTTATTTTTCTCACATATCCAAGATATTGTACAGGTTAACTGTAGTGTAAGAGGTGACAGAAATACCGTCCAAAATTTGGTTTGAATTCTCGTATGACGCACCTAGCTTGTGCCCTGGTGATGCGAAACAGTTCTAAGTTCGTCTGAGAAGGATGCAATGTAAAACTGCATTCTTACACTCATCATTCCATCAGAGTATACGACTACGCCCACGAGAGGATGACTTCAGGATAGACACCTCTGCTGCGGACACCACAGCTGCAACAAGGAATGAGACAGCTGGAACAAAATATGGGATTGCCACTTCCACTTCACGAGTTTGACGCACAGTAAAGTGAAGCGACTGTCTGTATCCTTCCCAGTCTACCTTTTTAATTATCCAGCAAATAGGAAGTGGTGGGGGCAGAATAAGAAACATAATTTAACACGTGTGGGAGATAGTCACTACTACAGAGGTCAGGGTAGACAACCAATCAGAGTTGTGTGACCAGGGCTGTGCTACAAAGAGACCAATCGTTGCGTACAGTTGTCAGTATAATAGGTGAAGTGTGTAGGAGCGCCAGTGTTCAATAGGACCAGGTTAGTATTGGTGATCATAAACTCAACTACATGACCTCTGCCGTCTTGATAAGATCACTATAGCTCATTGTGAGTGTTAAGATCCCCCACAAGAAGGAATGGGGGTGGCATCTGGGATATGAGCTCCTCTAAATTGGCAAGGCAAAACCTTGTGTCGGAAGTATGTACACACAATAAATCGTTAAAAATGTGTCGAGGTATGCCCTGATTCTTACAGTTTGAAGTCTTGTTACAAGAGTTACAGCTGCTTGATAGATTGCATCCCTGACAAACAGTAACACAAACGCCACTGTATGTGCGACCAACAGCTGTGTGATCTGTTCGTTAAAATGTGTAAACTCGTAATGAGACATCATGTGTTGGCTGAAGATGTGTTTCTTTAAGGCAGAGCGCAGATGGAGTCAATGATGCAATCTGTTGCCTTAGTTCAAGGCAACTGAAGTATCCACTGCAATTCCTTTAGAGGATAGACTTGAAGTATATGAGAAAGAGAATGCGGCAATTGCTTCTTTAATGTCCTCTTACAACAATTTATAATAAATGTTTAAAAAATTTAAACCATCATTGTCATCAGGAGCATAACCCACCACCATATATGCCTCTGACACCTCAGGGGCAGATTGGCGAGGTAGAGACGATATAGCAGTTTTACTGCTTGTAACAGAAGCAGCAGAACTACCCTGAGATGGTGGTTTGACTAGATTAGCCTCACGCATTGATGGTTCGGTTTATGTTATTTATTTTAATAGTACCTGTTGATTGGATTTTCATGTAGCAGGCTTCCTAATAAGTTTTGGGCCACACTGTGTCCCGACTGTCATGGTTCGGGTAGTCTGGACCTTATGCGTTTCCTAAGAAACTGCAGACTCCTGAGTTTGTGTCGTCACATCGGCAGCCTGGGTACATGCATCCTTCATTTGTCAGTGAGCACTGGGTACTGAGCTGTAGGATACTGAAGGCTGGGAAACTTGATGGGCTTTCAGCTGCTTACAGGACTCGCCAAATGAAACATTGTATGTTACTCGGATTTTCTTGAAGCTCTGCTCCTTTTGTAAAACAGGACATTTCTTTTGTATGATCTTTGAAAGAACTGTGCAACAGAGTACATGACTGGATTTACTGGCTTGGACATACTCCACTGCGAAATAAACGACTGTCAAGAGAAAACTAAAAAACAAGACAAGAAAACATCAATAAGAAGCGTATGCTTTAGTGATCAGGATACATACACAACATGAAATTCCAAAACTGGAATCGGGTCAGATAAAACAAGGAACAAACAGACAATAAAATAAATAACAAAAATATAAAAAAAAGAACCTAAGTTGACATGCGACACAACGATGAGACGAAACAAATACGCAGTAGGTAACAGACAGTAACAGAAATACAGCAAACGACAAATGATGAGACGAAACAAAACACAAAGATGTCGGACACAAACAGAAAAAAAAACAATAAACGTCACAAACGACGAGACGAAACAAAACACAGAAGTTTTCCAAACTGTCAGTATTAATGACGTTTCGGGAACTGGAATCTGTTCCTGTCGTCAAGTAGACACACAGGGTTCAGTCGCACTCGTGTTTTAGGTTATTATGTTTAAATGTGCTTAAACATAGTTTTGTCGTACAAATATTATTCTTGTATCATCCCAATAGTAATTGAAACCTCAGCTTGGTTGTTTGTACCGCGTACAAAAGTCAAATTTCGACTCAAAGCTTGTATTGCAAACTTAGGATTTAAGTGGTTATGCCGTACCAAACTTCAGTTAACAAAAACCAGGTTTCCTGGACCTGGACTTAGGGTGCCGCGTGTCTATATAAACGTGCTGACTTTTTCACATTAAAATCAGATTTACAGCCTTCCCGTTACACACATGTTTGTGTAGTTCACTTTCCCGCTGAAGCAAGCAAACAATCTTAAACTGCATGTTTACACATACACCAGATTGTACAGGGTATATATTACATGTCTACTACACAAACCTAGCCGAAGACTCAGGTAGTAATCACAACCTAAATTTTCAGTCGCGTTGTGTGAAAACGCACGTGGCATTACTGAATTCGTTCATTTTCAGTTATAGTAAGGTTCAAGTAGGTAAGAGGTGTGAAGGTTGGCGATTCACAAATTTTCCAGGACAGCCGATACATTTGCGTAAGGGGCATACCTGGAACTACAATATTCAGAAAAAAAATTTCACTTGATTTTTTATTTATTGTCCTTTTAGAAACGGTAAACTGCGATAAAAGAGACAGCAGTATGTTTAAAGAACATTTAAAAGACTTTTTCTCTGCTCAGTGTTCTGCTTCAATTTAACCTATAGGACTGCGTGCACACCAGCAAGTACACCCAACTTTTCACACGTTTGCTCTTGTCCACCTCGACCATGTGCGTACTCGTGCGCGCATACATGTCAAAGAAGCATACGTACAAATGTGTTTCTGTTATGGAAGGGTTACATAATACTGTATTGCAATAGATCAAGTGTGTCCATGGGCATCACTGTAGGTCATTTTGTATTTATCCATTTGACTGCGAGAGTGGGGGAATAAATGAGTTCGAGTTTAAGTAACAGGTGACTCTTTTACCTTCGAGTTCCCTTGTTTGCTATGGTTAAGCGAAAAAAATGCACAAACCTTACACTATTTGATGAAAGTAAGTCACTTAGAACAGTATATGTCATACATAGAGATGATTTTATATCGCGAAAATATTTTGTGCCAACATACCCTTGAAAACACTGTAGTTTCTTGCAACTTATAAGAATCGGTGAGCAACGTATCTGTCTGCAGACCAATTACAGGCATAAAATATTACAATATCGGGGTTTTTATTGGCTCATTCAAATAAGTTAACAGTTCCAAGTACACGCTAAAGCCAGTAATCTTCTAGTGAGTTGAACATTTGTTGTAATCTAGTAAACAGCCAAGTTTTCCCGCAATAAACAATCGTCTCTAGTCATAAATGCTCCTTCCTGAACGGTTGTAGTTGCGGAGTCCTTCGGTACTAATCCTGCCCCCGTCTTCCTTCCTTTTGTACTATCCTTAAAAGTGTGCAAGAATTAATTAGTCTTCATTTGCCTAAACAAACGGAGGGCTCCATTATAAATATGTATACAAAAATAAAAATAATTAAGTTTAGTATAAACGTAACGTAATTAATTTTTGGGTAAGACATGCAGTTTATGAGGTACGAAGCTATTAATGTAATACATTGAGCGAGGTGACAACGGTAACATGCCGGCATCGCATTCTGGAGGACCCGGGTTAGATCCCCGGCTCCGGCCATCCTGATTTAGGTTTTCCATTGTTTCCCGAAATCACTCCAGGCGAATGATGGGATGGTTCCCTAACAAAGGCCCTGGCCGACTCCTCTCCTAGTTCCTGCCGTACTTAGTTGTGTGTCACCGTCTATAATGACCTCGCTGTCGACGAGACGTAGAATTTAAGTCGACTGAGCACTTTGGAGCAAAATTAATTTATTAAAAAAAAACCACGGCAGATACAACACACATAACTTTCTTTATATTAAACATTATTTATTACATCGTTTATAGCTGATTGTAGATCATAAGTTTTTGCAGGTAGCTACATTACCATATTCACATTATACATGGAAATACATTCTTGATGGAAATCAGAACCGTTCTGTCTTAAGTTCATGATTCGTCATTTCTACTGCTCTAACAATAGTTATTTTATTTTCCCTGAACGACAGCAGATAACGACAAACTGTTTCCCAGTTTTGTTAAGAATTGGTTTTAATATGTATTCTTATTTTGTACAGAAATGTAAATTTGGGTTTTACAGAAAGTAAACACAGCTTTATTGAAGATAGTGACGTGAGTTACGAAGGGTTTACGGCCATTTAACAGCGAGGTCTTAAGCCCTGATTGAAGTTAACCTCAAGGTTTTCAAAACAAACCTTTTAAACGCAAGTTCAATATTTGAATGTTTCATATCATTTAACATTTGTCTGAGACTAAGTTTGCTCGGAAAATGAACATGGTGATAAACCTGTCGTAAAACATAAAAAGAATTTTATGTGATGACTCAGAAATATTATTTCCTTAAAATGTGCACAAGTCAAGCAAAAGTTTCAGTATTCTAAAACAAAATAATCATAATAGGTTTAGCGTAACTTTAAATTTTTTGATAATTCCGAAAAATGTACGTAATACTTTTACAACAACTTAACAAGTCTATTTCCAAAAATCCGTTCTTACAAGGTAACAAGGGAAACTTAGAAACTTATCAACAAAGTTCAGTTTTCCAATAGTTGGAGGTTTGTGCTCACTGGTGAAAGAATATCAGTGATCAATTCTTCTATAGTATTTTTTTGTACCCCAACAGTCCTGTAAGCTGTAATTTAGAGATAAAAACGAAACTTAAATTGAGAGATTAAATTATTCTCTCAGTATTCAAATCCTTCAAACACAAAAGGGCGTTATTTATAGCACCATAATTATTTTCATCAATTTTTAAGAACTCGTTTAGGAATATCGTACTTCGTATTTGCATTTTATATTTTAGAATGTTTTATTTGAAACCCAGATATTCAGTAGACAATGTGATATGAGCTGAATATGGTGACATTATATTTACAGACGAACAAGGAATTGTGACTATGAAATTACGATTTTGGAAGTGGGCAAAACGATACAAACATATAACGAAATTTCAGATGTAAGACTTAAGCTATGTTCCTATTTATAATTTTTTTATTAAATATTAACTGTTCAATATTGGAACACCGTCGACTGTCGGCCGTTCGAAGGCTATCTGTAGAATACAGAAATGCGTATTTGGTAGTTTCATTACACACAAACAAAATACTAAATTAGTTGATGTAAAAATTTTAAATCGGGTCACTTTGCCCATTTAAACTTAAAGTACCAACTGATACAAATATTGCGTGTACCTTTACCTTAATGTAAATCCAACAACCATTCTCGTGCGATACGAAACAGATAATTTTACATCAGTGAATCAAATGGGATTCCTGCATTGTTTCAGACTTGGATATTTGGTGAGGAAACAGGAACATTATTAAATCAAAGTTTAATCGACGATTCACTTAAAACATAATTGTCCCTTCACATCCTTGAGAACTCTAATTTAGAAAAAGATTGAAATTTGTTTACGGGTATTTACGTATTCATCATCATCATACTGTGGAAAGCAACTTCTCGACTGGTTCAATGGCAATAATGGATTCATTTAAAACACATTTCATGCATTTTCACCTCCTTAGGGTTCGAATTTCGAAAAAATAAATAAATAAAAATTAAAAAATCTTTATAGTCGTCAAGATTGTTTTACGGGCGCAACATTTGAGTGGAAACCTCGACGATAGCCCGTTGGTTCCTATACATATAGACCATTAATTGAAAACACCCTTCATTTCATTTCATTACTTTTCATTCTTTCAGGGGTCAAATTTTGAAAAAGCAATAAACCACATTTCAGAAAAACAAAGATTGCAGGCTTTCGCGGCCATTGTCGTAATTTCTGATCCTGCATCGACCTGAGGATGGCAGCTGTAAGATCTGCCGAAACGTTGTCCAAGAAGCAACACAAGACGCGGCTCAATCCCAGAAGCCAAGAAAATCACATTTCAGAAGTTTAATTAAGCATTAATGTAAAGCGAAACTCACGTCGATATCTAAAAGTTAAGCGAGATTGGTATAAATAAATCATGAATCGAAAACACATTTTCCCCCCATTTTTACTTCTTTGAAGTCGAAGTTGGAAAATATCCTGAAATAGTATTTTGAGCCTTCACGTGAACTTCATATTTAAGCAAACAGCTCTTTGATATCACTACATTTCACGTCTTTTTACGCCTTTAATTCACGAATTCCGAAATGTCTTGAAGTCGTGTATTACTTATTTATATGTGTATCAAATTGAAGCAAAAATCACGAAGCTAGCGCGCTAGGTTCGAGCTGTACAGACGATTCATTAAAAATAACACATTTCTTCCCTTTTTACGCTTTGGGAGTCAAATTACTAAAAAGCCCTAAAACTATTTATTTTTGTATTTAAATAACTTATGCATCATTTTGAAGCAAAATAGAAACTCTGTATCCCAAAGTATTCAATACGTACCGATAATTACTATGAAACACATTTCAGGTCTTTTCATTCATTTAAATGTAGAATTTAGAAAAATTCTTAAATTGACCTATAAACTGTTGCGAGCTGCGACTGTCTGGCTGGGCGGTGTAGTACGATACTGTGGTGGCGGAGCTATGACACCCTCTTCCCACCCACTCCTTGACGCCTGGGCTGTCGGGCAGGGCGGCGAAATACAATACAGTGGCGGCATGGATTGTATTACTCCATGATAACCACCAGCACCCAGTATCGGGTAACCGAGAGAAAATATCGTGATCTGGAATGATCCTGTTCCCTCTTTATCTCTCTGGGTGGTGCTTGACTTTGAAACGACATCTTTCCAGGAGGTTGGAGAACAGAGACCCGCCGAGATAATTCAAGAAGAAGGAGGGTGAGGTATATAAGGGGAAGTTGCAGCAGGAGCGAGAGAGTTTTTGCTGGCAGGTGCCTGGTGTGAGCTCAAGTGATAGTGACGAGTATTGGATTGCGACGACTGTTCAAGGGCGTCCAGCGAGTGGGACCGCAGCAAGTAGTAGGAAGAAGGTGTTTCTAGGCCAGAAAGATTCTTCGGTACTCTTTCATTGGGTCCACCATTGTGAGTGATTAGTAATCTTTCCATATACAGAGAACTTATGTAGATGTATTTTTTTTCCTTTATGTAAATAGTAGTTATTTGTTCTGTTTGGCATTTATTGTGTTAAATCTTTATATACATAGGTTTTTTTGTATATACAGTTGTAAATAAACTAGGTTAGCTTTATTTTCGATATTTTATCAAAGTCCTCCATCCCCAAACGTACCTAGCCCGCAACTTGTAACAATACATTTTTATGATCGACCTATTGATATAAAAGTCACGACGATAGGCTGTCGTGTTCGAGCTATGTAGACGAATCTTATAAAACACATTTCGCCCCGTTTCACCCTCTTAGAGGCCGAATATCGAAAAATCCATTCTTAGTGCGCACCTACGACTTAAAGGCAACACACAAAAAAATTCACGTTTCTGTGTCCAGTGATTTGGGCTGCAGTTTGATGTGTCAGTCAGTCAATCAGTCATAGTATGCAGATTTGTTCCAGTCAGTCAATCAGTCATAGTCTGCTGATTTGTTCCAGTGACTTGGTTGTTGCTACATAGTAATATAAATGTCGTATTTTAGTCAACATAGTAATTAATAAACAGAAAACGTATTTATGATTTTGTCAACATAGAAGTTTGATCACCTATTATCAAATACTTTTAACATTAATACTCTGCTGCCAATGTAAAAAAATAGGCAAGTGAGTGTTCATATAACATTTAAAATGTTTATTTTATAATGTATAAGTTTGAGGTAGCCATGGATCTGCTGAGAGTTAAAATTAGATATCACGTATATGTAGGCTATTTGTTATTGTAATATATTTATTGCTAAGATTTTTAAGTAGCGTCAGTAGCTATAGAGTAACTGGTTTTAAGATATCTTGCTGTATAGAGATGATTTTTAAAAATATGACTTATGTTCAGATACTTTTCACATTGTAAAATACACCTTTTGTAGCGATTCTGTATTGATTTTTAATAAAGAAATGAGAGTATTGTAATTTAAATGAATTTCAATAACCTCTATATTTACCCTCGCAGTTTTTTGTAGCTTTTCGTGTGGTAGTAGACATTTGAATAAAAAATTGAGAATCAAACAATTTGGGACTCAGATTTCTGCTTTGATCCCTTTTCTGCATGTTTCACTGCCGAAGAGAACATATTTTGGTCACTGCCTAACAGCTATATTTTTAGCGCGGATGGGGGGGGGGAGGGGTTATGAGGTGAGTATGGAGCAGCCCCGGAATAAATGGAAAATGTAGTATAGGTCTACTTAAATTAATTATAACATTTTCTTTTCGTTTGTCATGTTCGCTTTTACAAGTGAGTTACCCTATCAGCTGTTTAAAAACACATATAATTTTTAAAAAAGTGTTTAAAATATTGAATTTTTTATGGAGACTAACAAATTTGACCGCAAGACTCATAAAACCAAACGTCGCACGAGTCCGCATGAGTAAATTGTCCATTAGGAATGTTTCTAACATATGTTCAGAAATCAGTCACATAATTTACACTAGTAATGGTTGAAAACTGGTGCAAAAATGTACATAAGCATACTTAGAACTAAGTTTAGAAATTGGATACATGGAAGCACAGCTAGAAGAAAGCAGCGGAGAAGGATGTACCTACTTAATTTGATTAATGTTCTTCACAAAATTTGGAAAATTGGAAACGTTCCGGATCTATGGCCTCATATGTTGAAAATACTTAGTTACACGACACCTTGGAATGACTGATGTGCAGTATGGGAAACCGAGAAGTGGCAACCAGTGTTGGGTTACGTGCCGGCCAGGCCTGAGAGCTCGGCGCTACAACGTGGCAACATCGCACTACAGGCAGCCTGCTTGTTGGCTCCGCGGGAGGGGAGGGAGAAGTAAGACGCTCGTAACATGCGTATTGGTTTACCAGAAGGTAGATAAGAGAATGTGTCTCAAGGCAGAGCCTCATACACCTATGTTGCGGTTCCTCTGAGGAAAAGGTGGCGTGCATTGTGGCGTAGCAAGGTTGAAAATGGAGGCCACTGCCTCGATTGGGGCCGCGACCCCCCCCCCCTCCTCCCCCGAAGAAACTAAGAGAGCAAGAGTCAGAATAAGGGCACAGAAAAACCAGCACAAATAGGGTAGGGTGCTGGGAAAAGCTGTGCAAAAGGCGCGGCAGGGATAAAAATATCCGTATAATTAAGTGGTAGGCTTGGATAAAGATAGGTATGGCTCGACGTCCTGTTGCCAGAACACTAGCAAAGATGAGGTGGCTGGTGAAATGAGATGGGATTGGCCGGCGGCCCCGGCCAATCAGAATGGCGGCTCAGCAACTCCAGCGAGCCTGTTTTTGCCAGTTGGGCCTGAGCGTCCCTGGCGGCGACAAGTCGAACAAAGCCAGTTTGTCCGAGTGCCGAGCTGTTAAGGATATTCCCGTATCAGACAAGTCTGGCACAGAAATATTCAGAACAGCAATGTAGGCCCAGCCTACTTCTCAGCGACAGCAGCAGAAAACTGTACAGCTCAGCCTGTACACAGGCTCCATCTTCGCTCTTCTCACAGACGGACGTAAACCTTTCACTGCCGGGTGGAGAGGGGGCGTTACCCCCGGGAGCTACCCCCACACTCCTCTCCAAAATAATCAGTCGGTCTTGAATGACTAGGCAGACGAGACATCCAGGATCTACCACGTGGGGTGGCCAGTTCCACTGACCCTGGCGTTGAAGGCTCCGATGACGTTGGTCCAAGTTCCGATGCATTCCATTTCTCGCTTTTTACACACACCCTGCAGTCCACAGCCCGCAGGATCCAGCAGTTGGAATCGCTACACTTCGCATGTTTCAACACCTCGAAATCCCTCCAGGCCGCCTTGGCCATTGGACTGCTTCCTGCAGAGTTCGTATTATAACAACAGAAAACACAATTGAAAGAATGACGATATTTCACATTTTACTTCTACGTGAATGTTCACAAACACAAATCCATGTCTTATTCCGCGATTATAATACTAGTGTTGACGGGTGTAACAAAGTAAAATTGGTAACTTTCTTCTAAAAAATCTAAAGAAACTCTGTATGTTAAAACATATGTAATATGAAGATTTTCTACATTAAGGTTCCTATCATCCTTCGCGTGAAACGCATTGCAGCGAGTTACAAGTAATCATATTTGGAATAAACATCTCAACGCGCATTCAGTTTGTACATCTATGAAAGGAAAACACATTTCAAATAATGTTTCTATCAGTTTAAAAATTAGGATCACTCAATTGAAACACGATTTTCAAGACTATCAAAATGGCCAAAAAAAAAAAAACAGCTTGTTTAAACTGCAGTATATAGGAAAATTCCAACTGGATTCGAAAACACAATAACAGAAATAAACGCTGGAATTTGAATTAAGTATCACAAATAAAATAATAGATTCACCGCTTAAAGTCCCATAAGAAAACGAATAACAGTAAAGCTTTGTGCGCCAGTTGCTGGGTTTGCTCCATCAGTTTTGTGCCTCACATACACCAACGCAACCTACCTACATAACGTTAAGGGCGCGGGGTACAGCAATTTTCATCACCATTTTTTAAATTTTTATTTGTACCAGATATTATTTTTCTTGTTTTACACACAAAATGTGATTGAATTTGGCTCTTATGAAATTTTCTTATCTCTCATAGTTTTCGCGTAATGGCTTGTTAAAGTCATATTTTGCACGTTTTCATTTTAAGGACTACACTAAAACCAACTAATATACAAAACTAAAAAAAAAAACACAGTGGTTAAAGACATTGCAGGCTACAATGTCATGCTCATAAAAAAATAATAAAAATTATTTGTATGTTAAAAAATGCTAAAACTAAAAATTAAAATTTAAAAAATGCAATAATTTTTTTAAATATACAAATACAGGTGTACAGTAATTTTCATCACCATGTTTTAATTTTTTATTTGTACCAGATAATTTTTTTTTCTTATTTTAGGCCCAAAATGTGACTAAATTTTGCTCTTAGAATTTTTTTTGCCTCTCGTAGTTTTCGCGTAATGGCATGTTAAAAGTCAAAATTTGCATGTTCCTGTTTTAAGGACTACAACCAACTGACATACCAAACTGGAGAATTTCCCAGTGGATAAAGACGTCACAGACTACAATTTCACGTACATAAAAACAAAGGATAAAAACTTTTTGTATTTAAATAAAAACGCTGCAATTTAAAATAAAAATTTTAGAAATTCAATTATATTTTTTAAACACAAAAATATTTTATTTTGTGGTTTAACATAGCTGAACTTGTAGCCTACAACATCGATATTCACCGTGATTTTTTTCAGTTTTGGTAAGTGAGTTGGTATTAGTGTCGTACTTAAAACGGAAACATGTAAATTTTGGCTTTAACGAGCCATTACGCAAAAACTTTGCAAGATAAAAATTTTTATAAGAACAAAATTTAGTCACGTTTTGTGTCTAAAACATGAAAAAAAAAAAATATCTGGCAGAAATATAAAAATAAAAACATGGTGATGAAAACTGCTGCACACCGCGCCCTTAGCTATATTTTTATATGTCAAAAATATCTTAAAACATTTAGCTTCGAATGAGCAGACATCAAGTATTACACGTGTAACAGAAAACTGAAAATTATTATTGAAATATAAATATTAAATCAGATGTATTCTTCACTATCTTGTAGGCATATTACTGTTCATACTCACTATAAACATACATTGATAACACTACAACTAAAAAAAAATAAGTAGGTAAACATTTTGGTTAGTTTAAAGTTTTGCTTGCTGGTAAAATCAGGTTTTTAGTCATCATCAGTGTCGTACATTTCACTGTTTATTGACATTTAGTGCTTTACTTGTGCATTACCTACTGTAATTAAATCCTATCGTGCTATTTTAACAGGATGAGTTTGGCCATTTTAACTTTAAGGTTTTGCAAACATCATTATTTACCAGAAGATACCGACCAACACTACAGAGCCAAAGTTCTCTCGTCCGTCACCTCCATAAATCTGCTCTATGTGTTTATGGTCTCGTGGATACAGACCGGAATGTCTCTGATGAGGGTGAGGGTATAACAGTGGGAGGCACAATCTGTTCTTAAACCACTACTGGAGGACTAGCAGTGTGAGGAATGTAAATAAAATAAGAAGGCCGGAAATATACCACTAATTCAGCTATATTTTACAACTCCGATTGTTAAAAAATAATTTTAAATTATCACCTACTTTTAATATTAACATATTCAACATGATGCGTGTGCGTGTTAGTGGTACTAGTTTTTCTTGTTTCGAATGCCGTATATGTCGCGCGAGAGCAATTTTTCTTTGCATTATGTATCCATAGTTTTGGGATGATTGTTATCTGAGAGTTTAAGTTCATGCAATAACGTATATATTGCCGAATTTGCGTTGTGAATCATGGAGTACAATTAAGACAGCGTAGTAGCACCAACTACATTACTTTGGTAGCTGTATGTGGAACATTGCCTTCAGTAAATACTTCCAGCGCTTAGAACGTGGAGCGGTGATCAGTGCATCGCGAAGCACCAGATATTCACTCTTATTAAACAATATTTGTCCGTAAATATAGTTGCATCAAGTATAATCTTATATAGTTAAGTTCAGACAAATGCACGCTACAACTTCTAGAGAATCCATTTTATCATTTGTTTGCTAATAAATAAGTTATAAGCTAAAACAAATATATAAACGTAAAAGAAATCATTTTTTTCGCATAATTCCTAAAATTACGGCAAAAATATTGATTTTATCACAAAAGTGTATAGGACTTATACTGTACTACTTAATTGTGGTTATAACAAAAGAAATATCGTATTGATCCGATAATAGGTTGCGGAGATGTAAGTGGTTCTGTAAATGTCTGCGTTGTCCAAATTTGATGGGGAGGAGTGGGGACTTTTGGAAAAATACTCGTCTAGTATTGACCTTTCATTTAGGAAAAAATTAAGCTTTACAATAATTATTCCCGACATAAAATCTTTATTGACTGGGCTACAGCACGGGTGCGGTGGGCTGGGGCACCGTCATGCAGAAACCAGATGTTGAACCTGAAGGCCAGTGGCACATCATCCTGCAAATCCGGGAGGATGTGTTGTAGGAAATTGAGATATGCATTGCCGTTGAGTCGCTGGGGTAGGACATGTGGCCAAATCAAAATGTTGTGAACAATCCCTGCCCATACATTTACTTTAAACTGCCTGTGGTGTGCTGCGATGTGCGTTTCGTGCGGATTATCATTACTCCACACGTGGCTGTTTCTGCTGTTAAACATACCGCCTTGTCGCACGACAACACTGTATCACTGAAGTGAGGGTTTTCAGTTTGTTGTGCGATAAACTACTTACAAAATGCAACTCGTTTTGGGAAGTCTGCTGGCTCCAACGCTTGGAATGGTTGAATATGGTAAGGATGTAACTGCTGTTTGTGTAAAACCTGCCACACAGTGTTGTGACTAACGCCCATGTTGAGCTCTAAGGTCCGAGTGCTGGCTGACGGGTGTTCGTCACATCAGGACATGTTGTTACGGTGTCGCAATCCCGCGGCGTCGGTGCTGTCGCGAAAGAGTAGGAGGACGATTGCATAACTCTGCGGCGTCGGTGGCGTCGCAGAAAGGCGGTAAGTGGGTGCTGGGTAGTCAACAAGTTACCAAAAAAGTGGCGGAGAGCTGCACTGCTGTTGATCTGATGAGTGCTGGTGGACGACCGACCGACGACAGACCGAACACCCCGTTTACTTGGTAACCGCGCCGTACATCGGCGTGCTTGTCCTCGATATTGTGCAACTACGAGGTGAGTTGCTGTCTTCCGTGGTTTCCCCACGCTGACCTGATTGCCGCTCGGACGTCTTGCTGTCCGGCTTGCCAGGCAATATTGCAACAATGTTCCTACAAATTTGGCGTTCTCACAATTCGTCTGCCACCGACGTCCACCATTCGTAGAATCAGACTCCCAGTCTCACGCAGCCTCTGGTCAATACGTATGTGTGATACATGTCTGTTAGGATAGCGCTCGTGGTAAAATCGGAGTGCTTCTGTTGCGTTTCCTTATGCCTCTTCCTACACCAAGTGCATATCAATCGTGTCTGCGAATGTTCATTGTGGCATGCTGTCAATGTTCGCAAAATCCGTTATCGCAATACCACGCGCATTCAACTGTCAACCGTCAACTCTGCACTAATCCTACAAAACGAAACACATCAACAAACTACAAGCAAACATCAACTGTGCTGTACAGCGGCGTAGGTTGTTTCTGTCTGTAGGCACATGTGTGTGGCCCTCCCTTCTCCCTTCATCTTCACCTGATACTTGTTTGCAGTGCAATGACGCACCCTCTCAGCCACTGGACTGGTGCCTCAGAGCGCGCGCTATTCAAATTTGCTCACTTTGTTTGCCCCTACACCTTAGCAGAGTTCTATTTCCGTACAAATGTTCTCTAACAAATAATGTTCCTTTACACATTTTCTACCACCCACGTGATTTACAACCATTCATACCGAAAATTCTGTATAACTAGGTGGAGTTTACTCATGATGCAACAGTACTCGTTATAAACAAAATTAATGCACCACACTACCCATAAAATACTTACGAAAACTGACACGTTAGCATCCTGTTTCCACACCGCACTCCATACAATCAAACACTACTGTCTGAAGAGAGACCATTTCACTATCATCATTGGAGGAATGCAATAACTCCTAATAAAGTGTTGCAAGTATTAAAACAAACAAAAATGTCGAATGTAGATGTGCAATTTAATGTAGAAAATTGTTTCATTTAAATTTTTTTACAAATTTTGTGACTCGCCGAGAATACCAACAAATGTGGAACTTCACGACGTTATTAATTTTACTGCAAGTGTCTTCACTGACCTATGCTGAACAAATGTGCTGAGATTGGCTAATTTAATGACAGTTTTACATTATGCATTTTCAACTACAGAAGATAAAGCAGTAGAATAAAAGATAAACTCATTTTTTTTTGGAATGGTGAGGATTCCGTACTACAAGCTAAATCGGACAGTTAACTGTAGAATACAATTTGAAGAAATCGTGGAGGTAAGCCTCAACCCTAACCTATCCAGCCGACTATCACTGCACAGGGCATTGTTAAGACGACTTTGATGGAAAGCTTGTGGAGAGAGGGGTAACACAAGGCTTATCTGGAAAAGGTTGCATTCCATAATTTGCAATATACACACACAATTGACTTTAAAATACCATACAATGCATTTTAGGTGTCAAATTAAAAGATTAACACATAGTTGTGAATCTTAAATCATACTTTCGTACACTTATAAACCTTCCTTACAATCACATGCGCATATATTTATCGTGTGCTATAGTAACAGTTAATTTACAGTGTATGTCTTGATGCTTCCAATAAACCTCGTTAGTGCTAATAAAGTGTTTCTGACACTGATATCATATAAGAACAAACTGCTTATACTCAAAGTAAATGTATTTTGCTAAGGATTAGCACTGCGCTGTTTCAGGAAGAAATAACTGTACCCTTGCTTTTTGAGGTTGAACAATGCACTCTGAGACATAAAAGTGGTTGATGTGGACAACCCAAGAATTGTTTCAGCTAACGTTAGAAGTGAGGCTGTAGTAGTTGACTTGAAAACCAGCCAGCATATATTCCTAGAACTAGTTGTGAAGCTCCATACATCTCACAGTCACCTGATAGCCGAAGCATGATGCCCAGATAGTATGTAAGTTTGCGGCAAGTCTGTAATTGACTTGATTTAGGCTTGCCATTACAAACCCTATTTGCTAAGTTTGATTCAAGCTTGAGTCAAACCTATTTTTTACAGTTGTATCCTGCCTTGTACGAGGCAAGCTTGCTACAAGCTTGATGCAACCTTGAATCAAGCTTTCCTCGCAAGCTTGCTGCAGGCTTGTCGTGTGGAGACTAGTTAGCTTTACTCAAGCTTGAATCAAGCTTATTTTGCTATCAGGGATGCCAAGTGATTTTAAACATTTTTATCATCTTCAATAACATAGCTTATATAAGTCATGTGCTGCAGCTGCAAAAACTGTTGAAACAGATGTCATAGTAGTTACAGCAGTTACCACATCTGTGGTGAAAAAATTATGCGGGCCAACTTGTACGCAGATAACTTTCACTGTCATTGGTATATACTGTTTGTGTCAGAGTGTGCATTTTATAATCAACTACTGAATCTATTAACTGACTAAAAAAAATATTTTTTGGCTTACTCTCAGACAAGTAGGAAGTCAATGGTGGAGTATAATTCCACATCTTACATTGCCATTTGGTCTGCTTACAAACATTAGTCAATAAGCTCATGGCAACGTTAATACATACATAATATATTTTATGTGTAATATTACACTATTGGCTGGAAGAAAAAACCTTGCAAGGTTTTAAAAAATACTAACTTAAAGTGAGGTTGATAAACTGTAAGCCGGCAAGTTTGTCAGTAGGCCTACATAATATTGGTTCGTTGCACATGTTCGGGCATGTTACATAGACAAATATAGGCACAATGTCAGCCGCTTCTGTTGACACACATGTTGTAACCAAGCATTTACATGTCCCCTTTTACTATGGGTTTTGGAGAAAAATGCAAATCTTAGCAACTAACGTGTACTGTTTTTTCATAGTTTGTATGAATATTTCCAGATTGTACGATTTTACAAACTATGTAAAGTTCTTCACCTCGGACGCACATAATATAACCACACATGCTTTTCAGGCCCGATGTCCATGACTATATACTAACAGTACATGTTGGAGAAGATGGCAGTTGTGCAGAGTAGTAGTCGGAATTCGTAACCTTTAGTTTCTTACACGTGGCTTCTCTGATTTATGTGTGTCCAAGGTCTGTATATAGTTCATTTAGTTATCATCAACCACCAAGCATTCATTAGTTGTGCTAACTAAGAGAACATACAATCAATACGAGTAGTGTACGTATCAGAATATTCTGTTTTATAACATCTGATTACATTAATGAATGCTGGATTGAAAGAGTTTAATCTCTGTGGTACATAAACAAACGCTTAGAATAACTTTCAAGATTTGAAGTCATTACACTTATTTATATAATTTAAAACCAGAGAGACAATCGAGGTTTGAAGTAATTAATTCATTTTCAGCATGAATAACCAGGAAGTCCCAGTGTATAGTAAGATAGTTACGTCGGGAATTTGTAAACGGGTTTGTGGATGTACGGCAATGACTATTGGCGCTTTTATAGTAAAATTCCGGACTGGAATGTACTTGGACTGGATTCAACATGGAGCAAACGTGGCGTGAACCTAAAGTGAAAGAGGACTGAAACAAGTTTATAGTACAATTTTAGGTCCAGGTTGTCATGAAAATATGGAATGAATCCGTGTCTAGAGACATATCTTTGCGAAACATTGAACTACAGAACAAATTACTGTCAGAAAAGCACGAGGCGAGTATTTGTTTGATATTTCGTTTTAATTTGTTCATCAGAATATTTATTTTTATTTATTTGGCACTTCCTAATAATTTTAACAACATAAAACAGTTTTATTTAACTGGCCCAGGACGATTCTAACCTCTTAGATAACAAATTAAACTATTCAACATGGCGACCGCTTCATCTTCGTTCAGTTCAGTTGGATGGGTGTTTAAAGTAAACATTTCAATCAAGATTTCACAGTCCAGTCCACCTCGCCGACTGGACTGGATTATTCACTCCACTCCTACTATACTTCAGTCCGGTAGAAACGTGTTTAAAGTAAAATATGAATCAAGATTCTTCAGTCCACTCCTAGTTTAATCCGGATCGACTTGTTACTCTAAACGTATTAATTGTCTGTTGGCAATTAAACTCTCTTAAGAATGACGATCACGCCAAAATGTACTGAAATAGCTGAGCTAATGACAAAATACTGAAACAATAACCAATCTAACAAAGGGAACCTCACAAGAATTAGGTGAATTGCACAAAAAATCAAGAATAAGTTCTAATTAACGTTACAACAAGTAGCAATGAAAATGACAAAACTATAATAATTTCCAAAGGAATTAAGGATACGGTAATTTTATTACACATAGTGAAAACAGATATGTGAGAACCGAAAAACCAAAACAAAAGGAACACGGAAACTTTACAAGTAAAACAACAGACAGCACTGAAATGACTTCCTTATTATATTATTTTCAATAATCGAAAAATTGTATTTACAAAACATAAAGCTATGTTGTGTGCCCACAGACTTATACATTATTATTCGCCCATGTGTTGAGTCGCAATGTAGCTCTCCCCTCGCCTCTATAAATCCCAGCCTCGAAGATCTCAAAGGAGGCTCGTAGTTTGTCTTCGGACGTGACATGAATGAAGACCTTGGTGGCTGAGAGCTTTGTCGGCGGCGAGGTAGTGTTAGATCCCGAGGTTTGTCCGGAGACTCGGTCAGAACCCACTCTACATATCCATCTCGAGTTAGGACTGAGTGTGATCATTATATCTGGCGATAGCTTACGATAAAGTTAATCAAAGATGAGTTATCGAATTATCCGTAAAGCGAATATAAAATGGGAATAATAGTGGCTATAAAGTTTAAATTGTTTAAATGTAAAATTAAATATCCCTTCATATTAAGCAACGGCAATCAAAAAGGTGACTAACAATGGAAATATAAAATATATTTTTATTTGATTTAAAATAATTGTGTCGTATAATGCTTAAAACATTTAAAGTAAATGTGAGCGCTTCTATCGTCGTCAGTAGGAAATTTTCTCTTGTTCTATTCTACGGAGTGTCTGTGCCCACGTTCTGATACCTCTTCTATTCCTTGGGCTTGCACAGTAGTGTTTGCCGAGACGGCTAGTCGGCTAAGTTTAGCTGTGTGCTCGATCACTTGGTCTTCGTATTTAGTTGAGGTCACAAAGAGAACTGTTTCCTAGCGGTGAGGTAGGACGCCCGGTTCCATGGCGGCCAAACGAGAGCAGTTAGTTTTTTCTAAATTCTGTTTTGGTCCGCCTTAGAAAATCCCTTCTGGTTTAAATGCTCGTTAGTTTTTCTGTAATGTTCGTCGTGCAATTTGTTTCCCATTTTTTTATTGAATTTAGTGTCTGATAGAAGATGTAGTTGATTGCGTACACACGAGGTTTGACTAATTTGTCATGCCTTCAGAAAGGCATTTTGTTGTCAATCCAGGTGTTGAAGTTGACTATGTATCTAATTTTGACAATTGAAGACCTTGGGAGTAAATTATTGAGTAGTTCAGTTCCAAAACTCCCCTTGTCCACTTTCACTAAACCTGAGAAAATGGAGAAAAACTGATTTGCAAGCCCATTGTGACATGACCAAAACAGTTTTTCAAAGTGTGTATGTTATTGAATAAGGCGAGTTTTGGAAACTATCACGTCAACTTTAGCACACATTTAAAAGCTACACAAAACTGTTAAGAAGTCATTTTTCCTTGATGATGGACAAGGCGAGTTTTGGAACTGGACTACTCAATTATGATCATTACTGTATGATAGCCGACGTAAAAAAAATATATATATATACATTTAAAAGAAATATGTAGGTAGTTTATTTTAAACCACATAATAAATGGTAAAGTTACGTAACGCTTTTGTCCAGATTGACATACTTTATTACACCTAAGCTAAAAACTACAGGAATGATGGTTATCATTATTTACTCCCGACGTCTTCAATTATTAAATGCTTGAGTCAGTTTTATATACCCTCTGGGTCTTGAATTTTTATTCACCTTGCAAACTGTCTCGACATTAAACTGTGTTCACGAATTCCGACTGCCTTTAGCGATATTAATGATTTTTCAACTACGCAGTTGCAATTTATGCGCG
Source organism: Medauroidea extradentata (assembly GCA_003012365.1). Taxonomy (NCBI): domain Eukaryota; kingdom Metazoa; phylum Arthropoda; class Insecta; order Phasmatodea; family Phasmatidae; genus Medauroidea; species Medauroidea extradentata. The sequence continues at coordinate 17,989 of PNEQ01035293.1, read as the reverse complement.
GATTGTTTTGTTTAGACATTGTAATATCTTGTAAAATTGCAAAGAGTGTTTAAAACACATCGGTCGTTTGAAGTTTTATATTTGCTGCTTGCGTTTTTTGCAATAACCTTAATGCATATAAATTCATTGTGTAATTTAATTAGAAATATTTGGATTGTAGCAAACATATATGTGATCTTTATGTGGACTCGAATCGTCCAACTGTTAATGTTGATGGCCGAAGGCGTGGGCTTTGATTGCCCGCTTTAACTTTAATTGTGTTTACTTGGTGTTTATTTTGTCGGGGCCCCACGTCGCCCTGCGCTGTCATTAGGTTTGTGGAATGAGCCATTATCTCTATTTACATTTGTTATAAAGCCTCGTTACTGCAGTTTACTTTGTGAAATTTTTCTTGTGCTTGCCTATCGTCATACTTGCTGGGTAGAATTCAGCAGAGAATGAAATTTCAAAATCGATTTTCAGAGTAGCATAACTCGCACCACACTCACTTCAAACACTGTATCAACTTAACTTTCTCAGAAACTATCACCATGCGAAATTAATACTTCTCGATATGACTCAAAATTATCAAGACGACGCAACCAAAACACGTCGGACTTGGATTCGTTAGGACTCGGGTTCGATCACCAACTCCCGACTTCGTAACTTCGGTTTTCATGGTTTTCAAATTCGCTCCAGGTGAATGCTGGAATGGTTCCTTAACATTCAAAATGAATAAATGAATGGTTTTGTGGCGCGCTCGACATAGGCCATCAGCATCCATGTTATAATAAACTAAACACTAAACTTTCCATAGGAAGGAAAAAAAATGTACGTAATTTATTATTGGTATTGTGAGGCACGCTCAATAGCTGGGTCAACACCCACAAATTAGTTATACTAAAAGAACTGCTAAACCTTCCATATAAATAAAATACCAATAGAACAAAGGAAAAAGGAGTATTCCACAGGAGACGAACACCACAACTTCGCATATATATATATATATATATATATATATATATATATATATATATATATATATATATATATATATATATATATATATATATATATA
>PNEQ01035293.1:0-16832 GCA_003012365.1 Medauroidea extradentata | reverse complement strand
CACAAGATTGGTACTTCAGGCATCCAGTGTTAGAATGTCCAAGCGGCTAGTTGAACTAATTCTGCAGCAGGATAAGTAACTATAGCTGTCCACGCGAAAAGCAGTCTTAAGTTTGTCCCTACCACTAACGGCGACTTCGCCTGGGCCTTATTTATAGACCTGCCAATTTGACGTTTTGGGGTAGTTACAGACACCTAAGGTAAGAGGTTAATCGAATGAGAAACATATGTTTACCCTGTGCACAACCATTGGTGACGGTGCCCTCAATTACTCATTTTCAAAATATTCACTGGAACTTTATTGCTATTACACAGTTTCTGTGGGAAAATGTTTCGCGGAAACGTATTTGGTGCCCCAAACTTAAGATTAATGAGATGATATACCGTCGGTTTACTGACAAAAGTGACCTAGTCAAAATGAGATTAAATAATAAAAATGCTAGGAATATGTATACGTTGATACGTTGTTCACGAACAATTGCTCAAGTTTAAAGTCTATTCGTCGTTTCGTACTGTTGTGTCACTGTATAGGAACTTACCACATTTTTGTTAATATCTACAATTTAATAGGGTTTTTAAACAAAATAACATTTATGACTTAATCACTTTTGGCAGTGTACCGACAATATGTCAGCTGATGTTGTAGACGAACCTAAGTAGAATGTGAACTGCAATTTTACCCCTTTTAAACGACTACATGTAAATTGCACTAATTCGATCTGCCTTGTATTTTTTGTGTGTCACAATTGAACGTTTGCACGCAGCTTTTAACGGAATTCGAGCCCAGAACCTCCCGGAATTAAGACTTGAGTAACAAAAAACTGCGTCACGTAACGTCGAAATAATTCATGAAAATAACATTTAATTTTTTAAAAAATTAAATACCTGTGCCCTGGGTTCATAGAGGTTATACAACGCCACGTCTCAATAGGTTACTGTAGAGCACGGCCGTAGAAGAACAGATCTGGACACTCGCCTGGAAACTTGACCCCCTTGTTGTTTGGCTGTAGTTCGCTAAGTTACCGAGAATATTTGTTTTATTGGCACTGATGTTAGGGCGGTCGAACTCAAACTTCGTCCACTTCCTGTCCACTAAGATAAACAGTTTATCAAAACGTATTTTTTGTCAATTTATGAAATACTTCCTTCGCTCACAAATTTAAGAAAAGGCTCCAGAAATCTTTATTTACTTTATAAATTTAAAAATGGTAAAAAGTGGGCGGAGTTTGAGTCCGACCGCCCTAACTGAAGTGCCAATAAAACAATATTCTCGGTAACTTGACGAACTACAGCCAAACAACAAGGGGGTCAAGCAAAATACATTGGTAGATAGGCGAGTGTCCAGACCTGTTCTTCTACGACCGTGCTGTAGAGTGAAACTCCCGTATAGGTTATTTCTCGCTGCTCGTTCATGCTTTTCGGATCGTCTGCCTTGAATGTTGACCAACTTAGTTTAGTTCTAAATAATCACGTTTTCTTATAAAGTAAAGAAATGTACATATACATTTTTTAAATACTTACGTATGAAACACTCTGGCGCGAACAACACCTCAATATCGCTACTGGTTAGATAGATAGCCTATCGTGGGTTGATGAAAAACAATTTTTGTGCTTTTTCACCCTTTTGAGTGTCGAATTTCGAAATATTTTAAATTCACATCTTAGACATTTGTATAAGTATCCAATTGAAGTGTAAATCACATAGTTAGCCCGTTTAGTCGAATACAAATCGATCAATCACTAAAAAAAAAACACATAGGCCTATCACCCATGCACAATACTGAGAAATCGAATTTCGAAAAATCTCAAAACCGTTTTGTGATTATTTCTGAAATCATCATCCTGAAGCAAACATTAATTGTATATCTCCACGGGGTCGGTAGATATCGAGGATTTATCTAAAACACATTCAAGGTCATTTCACCACCTAAGAGAGTAAATTTCGAAAAACCCTTGAATCACGTTTTAGAATACTTTATTGGTTTCTCGTGGACGTGAAAATCACAACATTGGCCCGCTGGGTTCAAGATATATCGACGATCAATTAAAAACACTTCTCACCACTTTTCACCCCCTTTCACCTCCTTAGGTGGCGAATTTCAAAAATTCCTGAAATTTCTTTTTAAGTATTTGAGTAAGCATCACTCTTAAACAAAAATCACGTCGCTATATAAAAATCAATGTTTTCGATTTATATCGATTGTGAGTCGAAAACAAATTTACCCCTTTTTAACCGGTTTAGGGGTGAATCCGAAAAATATATTTTAATGGTACGTGGGATACTGACAAAATCATCAATTTAAATCAAAGAGCACTTCGATATCTCGATTGGTTCGATAGATATGGATGGATACTCGAAATAACATTTCACGTATTTTTAATCCCTTAATTAAATAATTTCGAAACTTCTTTGAGTCCTGTCATAGACATTTGTATAAGTAACCAATACAAGTAAAAATCACGACGATAGCCAATTGTGTTTCAAAGATATAGACGATTAATAAAAAACACATTTTCCTTCTTTTTACTGCTTGGGGGTTGAATTTCAAAAACCGTAATACTACTTTTTGGGTATTTACGTAAGCAACATTTCGAAGTGATAACCAATTCTATATCCCGAAAGATTCGATAGATATCGATAGTTAATCGTAAATATATTTAAGGTCTTTTCACCTTCTTAAATGTTTAGTTTCGAAAAATCCTTAAATTGGCCAGTATACATTTTTATGGGTGTCCTATTAAAGTAAAAATCACGATGATAGGCCGTCGGGTTCGAGCTCTATAGACGTTTCTTCGGAAACACATTTCACCCCTTTTCACCCCCTTAGAAGTCGAAATTCGAAAAATCCCTTCTTAGTGCTCGCCTACTACCTGAGGGGAACCCACACAAAAATTTCACGATTCTAGTTTCAGTGGTTTGGGCTGCAGTTGGATGTGTCAGTCAGTCAGTCAGTCAGTGTTCATTTATATATGACGGAAGTAAATAGGATAGTACGTCGCTCACTGACACACATTCCACATCTAACAATTTCAGAAGGTCGTCACAATATTAAAAGTACGAGGGGCCTGGTCATATCTGTAACACTTCAACACGATGTAACGGACAGACGTGGAAGTGTCACACACGGGAGGGGGTTCACTACACAGAAAGTGTCTATGTGTAACACGAGTGTGTCCGTTTCGGAGGCGTGTCACAAAGACGTCCTCCTTGCTAGCCAGCGGGATACGACACTTATGAGCAGCCGAGTTTTTAACGGCTCTGAGTTTGCTGGTCCGAGTGTGCGAGTGCCATTCCCTCAGCCAAGATTTCCAAACAAAAACTTGTGTTGCATGCAGTACGTCACACACGGAACACGAGGGTCACAGTGTGGAAGGCTACATGCTTATTTTTCTGCTGCATCTGTATCATTACTAGTGATGCACGCATGCCCAGGCGTCCACAGGATGACGACACGTATACCAGCCTGTTCAGCCACTCTCAGCTTCCCCCTGATCACAGAAACAATGGGGTGAGCAGAGGATTTAAGCTGCACTCAACGAATCAAAGCACATCACGTCCTATATGTGTGAGAACACCGTATCTGTGTGAGAACACCGTATCTGTGTGAGAACACCTCCTTAAAAACATAAATCTTAAAAAATAGCATACAACTCTGCAGTTAAAATACTATATGACGGGGGAATTCCATTCAAATACTTCTCTGAGCCAACAACGAATGCACACCCAGTAGAGGCTTGTCAGTTGTACAAACAGATGAAACAATAAAATTGACGACACAAGATCCCGAAAAAGACACTGGTAGACGTAAGCAGGTATCGCAGGCTTCGCTAATTCAGCCAGAACAAGCTATACCAATACCTGGTGTGTCGCCCATGATGTGAACCATGCAGCACGTCTCTCAGGCACTTTAAATTGAACCCGGAAGTGTGCAACTCAGACACACACAGTTTCGGTGGCAATCGTTCTGACGTCGTACATCTGTTATGTAAGGAGGGTGGCGAAAGTCTTCATACAAAGGGTGTGATGGGTCTGACAGCACTCTTAACATGTAATACAACAAAAGCTGCTCACGCCTCTATTGCAACATCTGCACATAGTCTCATGACTGGGCTTGTATGGTATTCATCAGATGCTATGCCGATACCGGCATGGTAAACAGGGTTGAGTATTTTCAGCACAGATGGTCGCGCTGAGGAGTAAACAGGACTGCAAAAATCCAACTTGATACGAACCAGGGCTCTGTACAGGCGGAGAAGAGTCTCCCTGCCCGCCTTAAATTACTTCCACTATTCTCCGTTTACTCTAAGTTGAGTTTTAGGATAAACAAAGCAAATTATAAACAAACATGTTCATTGGCTGCCTACCACCGTACTCTGTGATCTTGCGTAAGAAATAGATCTTTGTTATCTGTCGTGTACATATAAATTTACCACTTCATCACTTAATGTGAGAGATTTATTAACAAATATGTAAAATGTACAGACGTTGCAAACACAATCTACGACGCTATATGTTTATTACTGTAATTATGGTTAGCGGATGACACGTCCGTACAGTTGATTCACGAGTTATTTAACGACTGACACACTGTTAAACGTACGAGTTTCTTGGTACACTTGCCAGTATTTAGAGATTTACGATACTCTGAAGATACCAAAAGTTTAGTTAAGTAATAATTAACACTGTAAAAATAAATCAGAAATAATACAATCAGATGTAATGTTTTATTTTTTCAGAGTATTTTTGGACATTAACGCGTCAATGTTTAGGCTACTACGAATGGTTTTTACGTGTATTCATTTTCCATTCCAGTTCGTACGAACCAAAATTCCTTTATCTATTTCGTTCCGTCCTCGCGTCGGTTTATGTTTACATCGCTGGACGTGAATAGTGAAAATGTCGTGCACGGTTTTCGAAACGTGGATATATGACTTCATTACTAAACAAACTTCGGTGATGTTTGCAAGGCAAGAATAAAAATCTCGCCTAATATTCTTTACAAAAAAAAAAAAAAAAAACAATATGTGTCGTGAATTATCGACAGATTGTTTGGTGATTTGTAAAATGTAATTTTTTTTTCAAAACGAAGTAGAAAATAATCCAGGAGGACTTTACAGTAAGTTTAATCACTCATTTTGTTGACAACTTATTTCCTGCATGTAGTACCAAATTTGCGTTACGTTAGTAGGTCTACAAGAATACTAGAATACCATCGTTTGTCTTGGCTTGATAATTACATTAAATTTTGAAATATACTGTAATTGCACATTTTGTCAATATTTTATATCAAATTTTTATGTAATTTTTGTTTCCGTATGTCGATAACACGTACGAAATTTTCACGCAATTTTGTTTTAATATATAGGCGTTGTTGTTTCCTATGATACCGACTGTACACAGTTTTTTCGGTTCGAAATAGTACGTCGGCGCGATGCACAAATTGAGCCAATTAGAATCTAGTGAAGTGCAATGATATTACGTTATTTGTTTTCTTCAGAACTCAACTTAGAGTGAACGGAGAACAAGCATCTTCAAAAGAGCTATGACCCGCAAACATCATGTTTTAAGATGTGTCACATGATACCGCTTCGAATCAAAGACAAGAATTAGGAACTTAATGTTGTCTTAAACAGGCAACACATTTCCGTACAAAGTAATTCGGGAGAGGCGAAAACCCCACGTTTTGCGGAAAGACCTGTGTTTTCACTGCGGAGAAGTGGAAACCACAGTTGCTTGCCCAATCGGCAAGGCAGCGGACAGCCAGCTGTATCTGACGCTCCGCAGTACACAGGGTGGATGAACGGCAATATATCATTAAGTCAGTCATCTACATATAGTGCACAACGCACGGGGGGGGGGGGGGGTAAGAACAACAGATAATATGCTGTTTATAACTATACCGAACTAGGCAAAACTCAGAATGCTACCCTGAGGCGCCCTATTTTCCTGGACGCGCTTCCGAAAATACGACACTCCGTTTCGAACATGGAAAGTTCTGCGATACATAAAATTATTAATAAATGTAGGGAGTTTTTCACGAAAACCCCGTGAATGTAAATGTTTTAGGACACCATGGCGCCATGCGGTGTCATAGGCCTCTCTAAGTCAAAAGAAGACAGCAAGGAGACGTTGTCGCAGTATAAAATTATTTAAAATAGCTGTCTCCAATCCAGCAAGATGGTCTACCGCTGAATGTTGTCGGCGAAAGCCACACCGAAGAGTTGATAAAAGTCCCAAAGATTGAAGTCAATACATGAGCCGAAAATTCATCATTCTCTCCGTGGTTTTGGTGCCGCGGTGGCCGAGGGGTCTCGCCTCCCTCCAAGGCGATCTGGGTTCGATTCCCGGCGAGGTTGGTTCCCGGATTTTAGCATGTGAGAATCGTGCCGGACGATGCCGCAGGTCGACGGATTTTCACGGGAATCTCACGTTTCCCCCGCCCTTTCATTCGGCACCGCTCCATACTTACATCACATCACCCCTCATTAGCGCTTAAAACCTCGGTATTAGGCGCTGAGCAAAATCTCTTCACGCTCCATGGTTTGCAGAGATAGCTAATCAGCGATATAAGGCCATAACTGGATACATCTCCCTTATCCTTTCCTTTGGGAAGGGAAGCATACGGATTGCCAGATAAGACTAAAAAGTTCAAGTGATTTATTTTACCATTCATGTGGCAGGTTTTGTACCATTGCATAATGGATGCCATCGGGGCCAGCAGAAATGTGTTTCGAGTGGAAGAAGGATCTCTCGAGTTTATTAAGAGAGAATGGCTGATTATAGTCCTCATCTTGCCAAAGACGGAAGCCCATACCCTGCTCCTTACAGCGAGCCTTTAGAGCCCGAAATGAGGGTTGGTATCGGTCGCTGTTCGAATACTGATGAAATATTTGCCACAGTAAGTTGCAATTGTCTTCGGCATTAGTGATAATTGTATTGCTATGCCGAAAGGAGAGAATATGTAAATTAACGGGTTGGCCACTTGTCTGTCTCATACTATTCCAAATATATTTACTGGTTGCGTGCAAAGTAACAGACTACAGAAAGACCCTTCAAGACTTTAGTTTTCTGTCCCGTATTACTCGCCTAGCTTGTTCCACGGCGATGTGAAACAACTCCAAGTTCACCTGTGAGATGCAACTTAAACCTTAGAAGCGTACGTCGCCGGGAACGGATCGCGTCCTTGCACTCATTCTCATCATGACCTAGAGGCGCTCTAGTGGGACCCTATCATGGACTATGCAAGCTGCGCTAAGCTGTTAGCGAGAGTGAAGTTACAAAAGATGGCTTACAAAGACTGCGCCACGTGTTTTAAACTTTCGGGGGCGCCGACATTTATTTTGATTTTATATTCAAGTAGCATACACTGAAAAATTGTGTGGTCACAGTATATATACTTTCGCTAGATCACATTAGCGTTAAAAAATGCGTATTCTTGTAGTCTCTATTGTGAAAATGTTATTGAATTTATATGGTACTGGTTCGCAAAAAAAAAAAAAACAGCAGCTATTGCTTTAAAGAATTATATAAATATAAATTTACCAGGGAGTACACCAGTGAATTTACAATAAATAAAATCTTTATGCTCTTGTAAAAATATAGTTTAAATTTTATAGGTTCGGTTACGATAAAATGCTTTCTGTGTTTTTGCCATGCTCTCTAGTTTTTACTTTTTTTTTCGATATTAATTTTTTTTCGCCTATACGAGAACATATATCAAAAACCTGTCTTGCAGCTTTGTTTAAAATCGTTTTCTCAATGTAGGCTGATTTTTCAAGCCAGTAAATAATACCGTTTTAGCTAACTATTTAACTAACGAAATTATGGTTACCGTAATTGACTTTTTAGTCGAAACCGTATAATGTCTTGCTTTGAAAAAAATATCTAGCACGGCAAAAAAAAAAAAACATTTTAAACAAAACTGTCAGATAGATTTTTTTATATCTGCTCTCGTTTAAGTTTAAGAAAATAATTATCACAAAAACAGTAGAAACTAAAGAGCATGGCCTCTTTAGTTTTGCTGTGGTTTCGAAAATATTTTTTTTCAGCGCAAATTAATACGTATATCAAAAATTCATTCTGGCAGTTTTAACACTTATATATCATCGTTTGTATCTGAATTTTTCTGTTGCTATATAATAATCGGATTTTTAGATTTTCGCCCCTGAAATATCACAATTTTTTTTGTCAAAATAAGCCAAAATTAAACAAAATCATTTTTTTCTAGCTAACGGTACATTATTAAAAAAACGCTCTGGCAAAATTGTGTATTGTATAACTGTACGCAGTCTCAAATTTTATCAAAGCATTTGGTTTAAAATTATTTTAATTATTTGCAATTGTTTGAAATAAATGAAATATCTGGCCTTAAGAAGGAGCTTGCAGTTTTCCTTGGGAACCAGTTATATCAGTTCTGCCCTAACTCATGTTATATAGTTCTGCAGCTAATCTTCTGATATTTAAGATATTAATTTTGTATCAGTTGGTACCCATTTATAGTTACAGTTTAATGGACATAGATGGTTTAAATTCTCTTCACGTTGTCTGTTAAACTTTCTCTAATATTTTTTTGTTAAAAAATTGTTTTTAAACTTTTATTTCCTAGAGAATTTAGTTTCAAACACTTTGAGTTATTTTGTAGTTAACTTATTTTGAAAATTAAACTACTATTATTTGAACGAAATTAAATTGCATTATTACTTTTTTAAATATATTTTACCGGACAGTAAGTACATTATGTTGTAATTTAATTATTTGAAGAAATTTTAAGAGATTTTACATTTTATTTCATTCGTGTCTTATGGAAATCTAACCTTATTGCATATGCTGTCTTCCTTAATTCAATAACTTAGAGTTCATTTTTCTGTCTGTTAATAAATTACTACTGCCGTTTTATTTTCAATTGAGCCATAGTGACAGTATAAAATTTTACTAGTTTAAATTAAATTAACTTAAAATGGTAAAGAGGTTTTGGGTCCTGGAAGGACTTGAAATATAAATTGTGATTAGTGTACAGCACGTGTGGCCGTTGTGTGTTTATAGAAATTTTTAGGTGCTCTTATAGTGCCCCCTTATTGTTTGTCCTCAATAGGAGGCTTTTTTGTGATAAACTGAAAGGACAGCTTAGATGTTGTCAGTTATCTGATGTCAATAGTAAACAGAGGCTCAGTAATAGCCTATAGGTTCAGTTCCTTCCCAGGAGACCAACTCATTAAAGGCATTTTTTGAAACATATTAAATTCTAAAAAGATAAAAATGTGGTGGATGATGGAACACCTGTACCAATTTTAAATTATGGTTAGGACTTAAGTTGCTTTAACTTTAAATTTTCTATATAGGACTATGTTTATTAAAATTTGTGGGACAGTTTTTCATGTTTTTTTTTTCTGTATGTTACATAGATTATAAATAATTCTATGGTTGGGAGAGTAGGAGCTTGAATCCTTCCTTTACCTTCACTTAATTTAAAGAATACTATGTTTTGGGTATCGACGTTTATGAGAGACTCTCTACAGTAAGCTAGTGCATTTGTTGAATACAGGAAAATTACTCTACGGTTAGTTTTGAACAGTTCGGTGCTTAATGAACGGTGCTTATGGTTAATCAAGAGGGATGGCTGTTGGTACAAAGTGCCAATAGCAGCATGGACTTTCACTGTGTGGTGTGAGCTCACGGTTTCGTTACCTGGAAGAGATTTCCACTCTGTCTGTAACTGAACCAAGAACGGCGGCGGCAGCTTAGACGCCATGAAAAGAAAATGTTTTATTTCATTAGTTATTAGTGACATTGTTACAATCGTTAACGTTAACATTTATTTTGTTCCAATTATCGATTTATCACTGTGTGAAGGCTGCAGTGATAATTTCCCCTAACATTCAACTATGAAAATAAAAGTTAATCTTTGTCGTGTTTTTTAAACTACGCAATCGAATAACGTATTCAAGGCACATTTAAAAAACGGTTTACGAAACTGTCTTTATTAACAATGAATTCTTCCTATAGTAAGCAAGTTTTACGTTTGTCACTTAATATGACCAATTTCATGTGTTATGCTAGTTAACGATTTTATTGTTCCTTTTATGTGTATAAATATCCGGGCAGTTTAAGTGACTAAACCAGTGTGTCAGAGTTGACGGTATAGTTTCTAGTAGTGGACGCTGCGTAAAACTGAAAGTGTATGCAAGTAGGAAGAACGTTTGACTGTAAATGTGTAGGGCTTCCTAAAACTTAGACTTTGTTAAAGAATAAAAGTACCGATGCATAAAAATCTTTTCATGTATTAGATGCCCAGTATTAAAGTGATATCAATAATCGTTATTTGCTTTAACGTCTAAATATTGAGCTATGAAATTCTGAATACAAAAGGCTGGAGATGAGAAATAAGTTTTACTAATGGCGATTTGCCCTTGTCAGTTACATAGGGTGTATTGGTTTCCCGCACAGGGTGTGGCAAGTGTCGTATTCACACTACAAGGGCATGTCCCACACTGTGAAATATCAAAGTTTATGAACTGCTTTTCACGGCGTGCCTTTAAGGCCATATGTGAGGTTGAGTATAGGTCGCCGATCGAATGATGGTAAAATATTTGCCCCAATAAATTGAATATGTCTTCGGCATTAGTAGTATTTGCATTATTATACAGAAGAAATAAAAAAATTATGCACTCTAACAGGTTGGCCACTTAGGCTATCTTTCTTACATTATCCCAAATATACTTTCTGGTTGCGTGCACTGTAAGGACGACAAAAGACCTACCAAGCCTTTCGCTTGCTTTCTCGTATTATCCGCCTAGCTTCTATACTTGGGATAGGTAAAGTTCGAAGTTCGCCTGAGTGGGATGCAGAGTAAACATGGAAAGCGTACGACTCCGAGCATAGACTGCATCCTTTCACTCATCATTCTAACAGGGCACACGAATATGCGAACGAGAGGATGGCAACTTCTGCTGCAACAAAATATGATACAGCCACATCCACTTCGTGAGGTTGGTCCGCAGTAAAATGAAGTGACTGTCGGTAGCATTCCCAGTCCGTCATTTCAACTACCCATCGAATAGGAAGGAGCATGGCCACACCAGAAACATATTTAAAACTGGAAAACGTTCACTACCACAGAGATTCGGGTACACACACCAATCAAAGTGGCTGACCATAACTGGCTGCAAAAAGACAAATCCATACATCAAGTGGTGCCAGTATGAGGGGTGAAGTGTGTAGGAGTGCCAGAGTTCAATAGCACCAAGTTGGTATTGCTGAGCAGAGACTCAACTACACGACCTCTGTCATCCCGTTATTATGATCCCCAAAGATCGTTGTGAGTATTAAAATCCCCAACAAGAAGAAAATGAGTTGTGAGGTGGGATGAGATCCTCTAAGTCGGCTAGGCGAAAACTTTGTGTCGAAGTAATGTACACCTAACAAATTGTCTAAAATGTACCAAGGTACTCCCTGATTGCCACGGCTTGCAGTCTTGTTACTAGGACAGCAGCTGCATGATAAATTGCATCGCTGACAGTAACACACGCCACTGCATGCGTGATCAACAGCTGTGTAATCTGTGCGGCCTCATGAGGAGACATCATTTGTTGGCTGAAAGTGTATTTTTTGAAGGCAAAGAATAGATATTGTCAGTGATGCAGTCAGTTGTCTTAGTTCTTCAAGGAAGCTGAAGTAACCTCGGCATTCCATTGGATAAGAATAATTTGAGTCTTTACTTTTATTATTTTGCCTTATATCTGCTAAATACTTGTTTAAAAAAAACTACAAGCGTCATCAATATTAACCATGTAATCAACAACCATATCTGCCTCTGACACCTTAGGGACAGGAGCGGTACAATTTTCCTGAGGTGGTGTTGACTTGGCTGTGCTATCCTTCCATGAAGATGTTTACACTTTACCAACTGATTTTGATGGTGTTTGTAGGCGGGTTTTTACAGAAGCAGGTTTGTTAGCAATTCTCAAAGTCGGGCCACACTGTGTCCCGACTGCCGTGGTCCGTTTGGTCGGGAGCTTTCGAAGCGAAGTAGTGACAGACTCCTCAGTCTGTGTCGCTATATCGACAGTCTTGGGTACACGCATACTTCATCGGTCACCGAGCACTAGCATCTGTACTGTAAGGAACAGTATTATAGAAGATAATTTGTAAGAACTACCTACTCGCTAAAACCGTCAGCCGATTGCGAAGTCTGAGGAATGCGAGAAAAGTTTGAACAAGTTACTTGCGCATGCGTTTCCTGCCTCGGGCGGTCTGAACCAGGCACTAGGCAGGGCTGCGCGGCGAGCAGCCCGTCTGACCTTGCTGGCGCATGTGCAGTGAGCGCCCCGGTCTGGCGAACCCTAGATGTTGGCTGGGGAAGGGGGGGGGGAAACTGTTTATAATATGAATACAATTAGATTGGCAGAAGTTTCGATGTGTGAAAATGTCAACACTCGTAACGATATTTTTACACTGTTACACATCGACAGTGCTCTTTACATACGTATAGAGACATATTTTTAATAAAACTCTCTTATTTTTACAACGAAGGACAGTACTTTTGCCACCTAGTATTTATTTATAGTCATTAAATAGCCTCGCTACGCACGTGTACAATATAGCGTCTGCAGTCGGTATCACCATTCCGAAGGTTCAGAAGTTCACCACCAGATGTCAGCCACTTTGCTTAGCATCTCCCATACGGCGCGCTTGTGGGCTGCCAGCCGTCCAGCTCCAGCACATGACGTCACGCAACAGAGACCCGCTCAGTTCGCCACGCTACACTGCACTAACGACATACGCAACTTGTCACTCAGCTCGATCGTTTCGCGACATCACTGCAGTAAATTGTACCAAAATTTCATGACCTGTCCTACGCACAGTGGCGCTTCCTACGAACTTTTCACATCTTTCGTACGCGACTTAGTTAATTAGTAAAAAAAATTGTAATATCGTAACTACATTTTCATTCAGAACCTAGCTGAAACACATTAAATAAACTGGTCTAAAGTAGCGTGTTTCCACATACATGGAATTTTTAAAACAATCACGCCAAAAAGAATAGTTTATTTGTAATATTCTGCCGTAAAATCGCCTTAAATTTCAACAGTTTTCTCGAGGCGGAATGATAAGTTTTAGATGTTGCTCCTTCACGCCTAGGTGTTACAGTAAACATTTTTGCAGCCTATTATTATACACGAATTGTAACGTAATTCATATCAAATAACAAATTAATATCAACTTAAATATACAAAGTAAAATAGAAGTGACATTGTTATTCATTTTTAAAGGTCATGCTTTATAGCCGAGTATTTACCGAGTCATATGGCAGAGAAGCAAAATATTCACCTCGTAGACGAAAATGTCAAAACTTGATTTTCTGTCCGGCCACCACCATAAACATTTATAAAAAACAAACGATTTTCTTTTTACTGGACGTCCTTTTCAGATACCTTTAAAATTTGTCTTATTTATTATTCCGCAGTAGACATGACAGAAAGCCATAAACAAATGTACCCTCCCTATAAGCGGGTATTTCGTAATATGGGGAATTACCACTAGAATTTACCATTATATATATATATATATAATTTTACTGAATTTATTGAGATATTTAGGCGGCTTTTAATATTTAAGGTCTTACGAGTTATTTTCATTTGTTTCTTTATATTTTTATTATGTATAAATACCTTTCTTTATATTTATAAAAGTCGTCTCTAACCTCCCTCCTTGCGTTCACGATAAAGTAAGTACTGTATAACATGTTCTTGCAAAATTTGTTCTAAGGAAAGAACGACGAATGAACTTCACGTACAAGTAACGGGTATCCAATCCACACATTAGTTAAGTGACCATTCTGTTGGAACATGTTTTGGACTTAATATTTTCATTTTCAAATACAGTGCGATGTAGTAAAGTTAAAAGTGTAAAATAAAGCGCGAACTATAGTGCATTAAATTAACGGTGCAGATTTGTTAAATGTGAAACGTTGTGATTTGTAAACCTTAAAAACAACTGAGCTATGGTGTCAATCCGATGTCTGGACAGCACTCTCTCGTGTGATTTCGACTTGGCGTAACTTTCCACGTAGATACTCTTGTTTTTCTCCGCCTACTTGCTACTTCAAGTGCTCAACACAGTAATCCAAAGGTATGTTACATTTGTTAAAATTATGTTTGTGGATTTTGTGAATTCCGTTTTTAAAAAATTACAGTCATCCAAAGGCATGTTCAATTTGTTAGAATTATTTTTGTGGGTTTTGTGAACTTTGGTCTAAAAGAATTAATACCTTGAAATATTTTAAACTGTTTGAGAAATTTGAATAGCGGTAACTGCTTCAAACGTTGATTTCCTTTACTAGGGTCTAGGGAGGCCCCTTAGCAGAATGTTTCTTTAAAAAATATTAATATATTTACGAAAAGTATATTCAATGTTTAGACACGAAAACTGCTATAATAGCACCATTTTGCGTCTTGATATCCAAATGTTTCCGGGGGAGGACCCCGGACCCCGTTCCTTTTATTGGGGATAAGTGTTCCTCCTCGTATGCAGCCCTACCTATGTCAAAATCCACGAGTCGCCTATACGCCAAAGGATTTTAATACAATAATTGTGTACAATAACACATTAAATTAATATTTATAATTGCTCACGCATATTCGAATCACAATACAAGTACAGTAATATACCACAACAGAGAATCAGAGCAAATTACATGTTAAAAATAGGCATGCGTCTGAGATACTTGGCCAGAGAGAGCGATTGTCAATCCTGCCGTTAAGAGTTCTAAAAAATAAGCTCGTACTGCAAGTAGCACATCATAAACTGGGCACGAGAGCCACAGGGTGGAAGGCTGCATGCTCCTTTTGCTGCTGCATCTGCTGCGTCATTACCAGTGATGTCCACATGACCAGACGTCCATAGGAAGAATGCTGTAGTTCATTTTTTAAGGAAATAAAAAATTAAATGAACTATAGACATCTGAAATAAGAAAAATAAAATAATGGTGGTGACGTAGATTAGATAATCAGTATTACATATGAAACTAATAGATACAAACTACTGCACATGCTGTACAAACTCACTGCGAATACCACCAGTTTAGAGTGCCAGTAAAATGTTAATTTTTACAACAAACTTGATTATTCTTTCAATTGATTAAAGTCCAATAGCTTCTTCCCATAAATTGAACTTTGGCTACTTATTCAAATTCTTGGAGACCATGAGACAGTCGTCTATTCGCGGCCATTTCCTGGGTATAAAATCCGGTAAAATAAATATTAATTCAAATCCTTGCAAAATATTTTTTATTGTTCCAGATAAGTTGGCAAATTTCTATACTGGCGATGTACTAAATCCATTGCACCTTATACGATGAAGTTGGGCACACATAACCAAATTTCATCACAACTACGGAATAAAACCTCGGACAGCCTCGGGAACAGCAAGGCTGAAATCGTCTCGTCCTTCCGTAGGCTCTGGGATAAGCAGAATCCTAGTAGTTCTTGTGTTAGCTTGCTTTAAGTGGGAGATCACATAGTAGCCTACATGTCTGCTCCGCTTGACGTCGCGGAACGTTCTTTTTTTCACACGTTCTGTTCCACCTTCCTAACAAACTTGTTTGCCCATTACATCGCAAAATAGTTACTTTTCTGCTAGAAAATTTAAAACAAAACTATTATTGGTGGTTACACTTTCAAAGACAGATCCAACGACATATATAGACCCAGCGTACTCTATGCACTACCGATGTGTGGCCAAAACAAAACAGCTGATTGTGGCCCGCTTTTGCTGGGGAAGATAGGGTTTATGACTGATTTTAGGTGTGGACGTGATAAATGTAAAGGAATTTACCTACGAAAGTCTGATTTTTTGTACTAGACATAAAACGCAAGTTATTTTTACACATTATATACCTATTTATTTGGTTGTAATGCAAAATAATACAAGATATATGGTACTACTACACTGTGCGACATAGTTTACTTTGTATTCAAAATAAGTCTGTGGTTAAGAATTTTGGTACTTTATTAAAGGAATACAATACTGGCTTAAGAATATTTAATGCTTACGCCATGTTTTAATATTTGACACCTTTGTATTTGCAACAATAACCTACAAATGTAAATAAATTCAATGGTTCAGCTATATTGCAAGCCTAAATAGTAGTATTTGTTGGGATTCCATTAAACATCTTGACTTTTCTTGTCCAGTTACTCTCTAGAAAATAAAATGATACTAAGGCTTGGGTAATAACAATCATACTGCCAAAACGTTCAATGAATGAGACAATAGTTATGACATTGGCTAATGACTATATTCTATTGTGCAATAGTGGCCTTTCTATGAATTTGGCGGTAATATTTTGTCCCACCCAAAATTCACTTTTCTACCGCATGAAACCAATCCTTGAGAGGGTGAATTTAGACACAACCCACACAGTGTTCGAAGCAAATGTAATATTTTTATATCAAATTCCAGTGAAATATTACAACATGTATTTGGTCAAGAGTACATAATAATTTTTTTTTTTCAAAACCAAATTGCAAACTTAACAAAAGGGTTGTTAACGATAGGAGTTATAGGTAACTTAATCTTGATTAATCAATTTTTTTATAATGTTCACAACTGCATTTATACCCCTGCATTGTAATATTATATATATACAGGGTGGACCAGAATTCATGTGCCAAAGTCCGGGAGGGGATTCGTTATGGAAAATAAGGTGGGGTATATAAACCAACACTATTCTGTGGTAAATATTAAGGGAGCTACGCCACGTTGAAAAAAATAATTTTTTAAACATTTTTCGAAAAATACTAGAAAATATAAGAGATAGAGCCACCAAAATTGGC
>PNEQ01035285.1:8569-62809 GCA_003012365.1 Medauroidea extradentata | reverse complement strand
AAATAAATATATATATATATATATATATATATATATATATATATATATATATATATATATATATATATCTGTGTCCTGGGCTCATAGAGGTTGTACAACACTACGTCACGATAGGTTACTGTAGTGAAACTCCTGTATAAGTTGTTTCTCGCTGCTCGTTCCTGCTTTTCGGATCGTCTGCCTTGATTATTGACCAACTAAGTTTTATCGTTAATAATTACGTTTCTTACAAATAAAAAAATACATACATATTTTTTTAAACATTTACGTTAGCATCACTCTGACGCGAACACCACCTCAATATCGCTACTGGTTAGATAGATATCGTGGGTTGATGGAAAACAAATTTGGGTTTTTTTACCCTTTTGGGTGTCGAATTTCGAAATATTTTAAATTTACATCTTAGACATTTGTATAAGTATCCAACTGAAGTGTAAATCACATCGCTAGCCCGTTCAGTTGAATTAATATCGATCATTCACTAAAAAAACACATATCACCCCTGCACAGTATTGAGAAATTGAATTTCGAAAAATCTGAAAATGGTTTTGCGGTAATTTCTGTAATCATCATCCTGAAGCAAAAATTAATTGTATATCTCGACGTGTTCGATAGATATCGAGGATTTATCTAAAACAAGTTCAAGGTCTTTTCACCACTTAAGAAAGTAAATTTCGAAAAACCCTTGAATCACGTTTTAGAATACTTTATTGGTATCTCGTGGACGTAAAAAACACAACATTAGCCCGCTGGGTTCAAGAAATATAGACGATTAATTGAAAACGCTTTTCACCACTTTTTACCCCTTTTCACGTCCTTAGGTGGCGAATTTCGAAAATTCCTGAAATTACTTTTTAGGTATTTGAATAAGCATCAATCCTAAACAAAAATCACGTCTATATATAAAAAACTATGGGATCGATATATATCGAAAGAGAGTCGAAATCTCATATTACCCCATTTTTAACCAGTTTAGGGCCGAATTCGGAAAAAAATTTTTAAATGGTACTTGGGATACTTACAAAAGCACCAATTTAAAGCAAAGAGTACTTCGATATCTCGATTGATTCGATAGATATGGAATGATAATCGAAAACACATTTCACGTATTTTCACCCCTTTAAATAAAGAATTTCGAAACGATTTTGAGTCCTGCCATAGACATTTGTAATAGTAACCAATTAAAGTTAAAATCACGACGATAGCCAATTGTGTTTCAAAGATAAAGACGGTTCATTAAAAACACATTTTGCCACTTTTTACTGTCTGGGAGTCGAATTTCAAAAAAACCTAAAATTACTTTTTGGGTATTCACGTAAGCAATATTTTGAAGTGAATATCAACTCTCTATCCCGAAGGGTTCGATAGATATCAATAGTTGATTGGAAACACATTTAACATCTTTTCAGCCCCTTAAAAGTGGAACTTCGAAAAATCCTTAAATTGGCTAATATGCATTTTTACGAGTGTCCTATTAAAGTAAAAATCTCGATGATAGGCCGTCGGGTTCGAGCTCTATCGACGTTTCTTCGGAAACACATTTCACCCCTTTTCACCCCCTTAGAGGTCGAATTTCGAAAAATCCCTTCTTAGTGCTCGCCTACGACCTGAAGGGTACCCCCACAAAAAATTTCACGATTCTAGGTCCAATGGTTTGGACTGCAGTTTGATATGTCAGTCAGTCAGTCAACCAGTCACCTTTCATTTTTATATATATAGAATGTCCGTACAAATGATTGACTTTGAGTTATTGTTATGCGAAACTATGAAGTACGAAAATAAGCTGTGTACATATAATATTATTGGTGGATAGTCTGTAGCAAAGTTCAGTGCACATCTCAATCTCAGTTTCATATACATCCGGTTATTACAAATTGAAGAACAGTTGTCTGAGAAGACGGGTTTTAGTTATGTTGAATGGCTTAGTGACTATATTTGTAGTAAGCATGGCGTTGTAACAATGACCTTCCGACATTGTCTGATGTGTGTTTTTAATATGTACGCCTGTGTGTACGTAGTGTGGAAGTGGTAAGGGTGACTTAGTACGTGCACCATATCTCACACTAGCTTCTAGGAGCAAGTTACTAACTGGCGAGCAATATTCTCACTTACAACTATCTTCTATGAGATGTTCAGTTGTTACTATATTACTATATTATTATATGACGTAATATTAAATATAAAGGTGTAGTATATTAATACGCCTATAACAGATACTACGGCAAGATTTTCACACATAAATAGGACCACATATACGAATTTCTTTTTTGGCCGTTATAAAATATGCTTTAATTATTAATGGTGAGCCTGTAGTGTGTATACACTGTTGTAAGGTACTTTGAATGTTGTTCCTAAGCAGATATCACTCATGCGGGTTGAGCAGTTTTCGCATAAACCTGCAACGGACAGAACTCTGCATATTGCTCGGCGGCCAGGCCAAGCAGCCAACTTGTAAGTCTTAGTTTCTCAGACCAGAAGCTAAACAAGCCACTGTGCTCGCAGTGTTTTTCTTATTTTCTTGTAATTTCAAAGAAACGTATCTCGGCTGACCCGTACTCAAGGTCACTATGGTCATGCAGCAGATAAACAGTCTGCACTTTTGTTTTATTTAACGTCTGTTGGTAGCAATGTCGAGGAAAGAACTAGTGCCAGCTAGTACAGGGAATATAACCTCATTCTTCCTGAATACTAGTCCAGCGTTCTACCATTGACACACATTTCTCAGTATGGACGTGCGTACACGTTAAGAACTAAAGACGTTACAAATTAACTAGACTGTTACGCTGCTCTGTTGTTGTCATATATACATGACTATTGAACGCTTATATTTTGCAGCCGAATATAGGGAATTGTGTTCTTTAGTATGGGTGAAGGAAAGGATTTTTTTTTTTTCAACGAAAAACTTTGGTATTGGACTTCGCAAATTATGGGCTGCAATATCGCGCAGTTCTATTTGATGACACGTAGAGATAGCCCGTCAGCATTGTCCTTGCGCCTCTTGCTAAAAACACTTCTTTTCTACAGCACGATTTTTGAAACAGCGAACGAAAATTATGTTTAGATATGAACCACCACAAAGTATTTGTACTTCCAAGATTATTCTTGTTTAAATTACGTAGTAATTTTAACAAAAACTGCGTTGATATCGAAACAGAATAACAGAAATCAGTGGCGTAGTGTGGTTATGTTTCGAGGCATGCGCTATTAGCTACGTGTTTATATTAGTTAGTTCACTGACTTCTAGGCTAGCCTCCAAGAGTATATACGTAGTCAAGCTGAGGACAGCAGTTATTGGCTGCTCGCTAACTTGTGATATCACGTGATTTGTTCTGCATTTACTTGCTTATTTAGTACTGGCTCAACGTCCTCCAGGAGATAGATAAGGATCAAATGCGAATATGACACGAACTTACATAGTTGCTTTGATTCTGGCTTGTGCCGGGATGTAATCGCTAATTTTTCAGAATTTTAGCTATACATAGTGCAGTCACGTAGGGACGGACAGGCCTGCATGAACTGAATCATGAGATAAGAATGTTATCTTACTTCCAAGGTCGTGTTAGTGGGTGGGTAAGGTTAAGTTTATAATTTAGGCGACGCGCTCTTGTTTCTACTGTTGTTGCGATAGTTATTTGTTTAAGCATAAACGAGAGCAGATATCGAACACCTGTCTGGCAGTTTTGCTAAAAAAAAAAAAAAAAAAAAAAAAAAAAAAAAAAAAAAAAAAAAAAAAAAAAAAAAAAAAAAAAAAAAAAAAAAAAAAAAAAAAAAAAAAAAAAAAAAAAAAAAAAAAAAACTGGAGAGAGTTAATTTTTCAAAACAAGAAATTATACGGTTTCAACAGAAAAGTCCTTTAACTAGAATTTCGATAGTTAAAAAATTAGCCAAAACCACAGTATATACTGCCTTGAGAAACAGCCGACATGGATAAGACTATTTTAAACTAAACTGTCAAACAGATTTTTGATAACTGCTCTCGTTTAGGCGTAAAAAAATTGATATCACTAAAAAATTAGAAACAAGAGAACGAGACCTTAAATGCACATACCATTTCATTAGTTCGCAAAAAAAAACCTATTTTTTAAGTGTAGGGCCAATAAATGCAGCGAATGACTGGAAAACTTCAGCAGATGAATGTTCTACTTCAGGAACTTCAGTCTCGTCAGCTCATAGAAGGGACGGTTAACAAGGGCGTGATACATCACCACAAAGAAATATGTTTGAAAATTCCACTGCAATAATTCGAATGTAAGTACAAAACAAATATTTATGTCTGCATCCACGCCAAGGATTTTAAAACTGTTAATTTTAAGGTTTCTAGAGATAAATATTTTTATTATTAATTTTTTTTTAAATTGCAACCACGTGACGTGCCCACCCCACGAGACTACTTATATTATTTTATTCGTTAGAGAATTGTCCAAATATTTAGGAAGTTGGTACAAGAACATGCAAAATGTGTGATATATTCTGACACCAGGTGTATTTCCAAACTGATGTCAGTCTGTTGGACTTCTGTCATTGGACAGAAATATCGTACATCCTCCAGAAAACACACTTGGTCAGTGATAAACATTAGAATGTATAGTGACTAATGTAATGTTATGTCGCTAAACAAGTTAACTATTTCAGACAATAGACAACTGCATATGAAATCGTGTGTTGTGTTTCGATGTGAATAGCACAGGGTAGTCTAGAATGTCAATAATTTACGTCTTTGGCTGTATTATGCCTACATTATTTATACGTACAAAAGAGGATTCGTTAAATTTTTGTACGAAACATTTTAAGATTTGTTTACGTTTCAGTAAAGTATCATAAGCTTTCATCTTAATTGGACATACAGTCCAGTATTGAATATTAATTAAGTAGTGTTTTGAGTAAAGCAGTACAACAAAATACACGAGAAAATTAAGGAAAATATGAGAGCAGAGCGTAAAAGGATATTACTATAAAGTTTCACGAAAAGGAAACAAATGTGCGCTTTGATACATACCATCGTGTTTAATACATCTTCAAATGTTCATTATTACTTTTTAAAACAAAATTTTTCGACTTTTTTTTCCACTTGTCACACAATGATTTTAATCAGTAATTTTGCACTGCAGTCTTAACCGTCAAGATAGAAGAATAATTAAGAGTGTGTTGAAAATAAATGAGCGCAAAACCATTACTTAAAAAATTTACACACTTTTTAAAATCAGTATGAAAAACTACAAAACAATAATCATAAATATTGATAGTAGCCATCTTTATGAGCAAAAATTTATGCAGAGAACTAAATTCGCTAATCGTAATCTGTTATGCCGCAATTAAATGAACAATATTTCGGCGTCAGAGATTTTTCTGCTAAAATACGCAAAAAAAAAGTTTTGCTCAGAAAGTTGGTAAAACCTAGGTGAATAAGTTGTAATGAAACAGCTTTTATTGATTGAACTGTGAGATGTAACGAGCGGGAAAACGTCAATTTTATACTCCTTGCGTGCGTGGAGTTACATAGCACACGAGAAATTAAATAGTTAATGATAGCGACTTCTGTATTCTGACGCATCTGTCTGCAATCCTACGTCGCCGTTACACTTCGATTCCTCGTAAGACATATTTTTCTTGAATTCCAAACTTTCCTCGGGAGCATGGACACGTGATATACACGAAAATATTTCTGCAGCTCTTGGTTTCAATGCCTTGCGTCACGTCTGCAGTTCTACTTTAATAATTATTGGCTGCGTGTCTTGTGCAAAGATTTTTCTTATTTATCTGCACCAATCAGAACTATGTTATTGCGATGCCACACGGCTCTGATATACAATGAAACATTAAGACACGTAGCAGTTTAAACAACCAACCAATGACAATGAACCAGAGCTACAGTTGTGTGCATAAGACACTGAAACAAAGTGTTGCACAAATATTTCCACCAAAGACAAGTATATCTACATCATGAGGTATTCGTGGTTTAGGAAGAAACGAAGAACTTACTTTGTAATAAAAAAAATCCAGTCCTGCCAAGAAATATAGCAAATCAACACTGATTTGGTTACATAATTAAAGTAGGAGTACAGAATTCAATCTCAATTGAAATTAGAACAAAATATAATTGACATTTTCCATTAAATATAGTAGATCTACACCTGGAAAGTTTCAATTTAGAAACTATCATGTATAAAAATTTGTCACGGTTCCGTTGCTGATAACAGGTATTATTGAAACACAGTTACGGCTTTAAGAATGTTCATGTCATCAGGCACTGGGATACGGAAAACGAAGATTGGCGAAAATTGCCGAAGTTCTTCTTCGTCGGCTAACTTATGTAAAGAATAGAATATAATAACGAATTGATATATATATATATATATGAATTTAATTGACAAATAGTTTAATTTAGTAATTTGAAAAAATTAAATGCATTAACGAAAATTATTTTGTAAAAGTGGCCATTCTTAGAGAGTGGTAGAATATCGAATTCCCCCATGTCGATGCAGAATGTATATATTTATTTAATAGGGCGATGGTGGATTAAACTGTGTATAAACATGCCAAACGGTAAGTGTGGTCCGGTAACTTTTGTTAGTAGTAAACTTGCAATCCACCACGGAGCATGTAATAATAATCCACGAAGGAAAAAAAAAACATATGTTTCATTTAAAAAAAACGGTAAGGTACCAATTACTAAAAATAAATGTTGTGCATAACTAAATGTTCTAACGTTGGTAATATGTTCAGTGAAAATAATAAGGCCCTACATTTCACTTTGCACAGTCTACATGAACTGCAGTGATACATGCGGCAAGTCTCTCGGACGAGTTACATGACCTGCTGGCAGTCAGGTGTGTTACATGAGGCTACATCTTCTTGACTTGTTCTTACAATAATTACAAGATTGCAAACCAAGGTCATCGCAGCACAAGATACTAGTACCACTGCACTCATAGTATGTTCCTTATTATCTTGTAAACACCAGCTGGTGTTATCACTCGACCGACCTGACCTATGCTGGTCAGCTAGCAGATAAAAAAAAACCCGTGCAGTTGTTTATCTTGTCTTCATGATCATTAAAGTATGTATGCTCGTTTGTAGATAAGTGGGATGGATGTACAGTATATGAATGAACTTCATTTAGTGCCTGTACTTAATATCTTATAAAGGCAATAAATATTTCCTTAAGGACATACAGTGTAGAAAAATTTATAGTTTTATACTTGTACAAAATAATATTAGATTTGTAGGCTTTGCTAGTGGCTGAATTATTCTCTCACTGGAATATCTTTCAACGCATACTATTCCTATAACAGCATGTCAAAGTAAAAATTTGCATGTTACGACAGCTTGCACGCAACTATATCTAACAGACTAGCTGAAATAATTTACGCTGATATTTTAATGTTACTAATGCTAAAAATAGAAAAATACAAAAATACTAATTTTTATAGGAAATAATTCTGATAAACTTATTGAGATACCTTTATATCTCAGCAATTATTTAAAATACAAAAAATACTTTTCTTAATGATTTATGACGTTTAGAATGAAGTCGGTGAATTACCTTATTTCAATCTAAATCATTTCACTTCAGTTATTAAACGTCACCGTACCCTAAATAAACGCATATGTTGACAAGACAGTTGTTGGTCAGCAGATATCACTGAGTAGCTAGAATGTATATATATATATATATATATATATATATATATATATATATATATATATATATATATATATATATATATATATATATATATATATATATATATATATATACATACATATGTGTGTAGGATATATAGGATGTTCCGGGTTCCCTATGACGGGAGGCGAGCACACTGGCCTCTACATAACCGCGGTCACTGTGAACATGAAGCAGCAACTATGTAAGGATGTCTTGGGACGTATTTCGATTATCTTAACTTTCTTTTTCTATAATATTACTTTTGTTTAATGAAGTAGCTGACTATGACCACTTTTATTAATATAATTTCATTTTATCCTTACAAATTAAACACATTACATTCAAAATATATTTTAATAATTTCAAACATTGTGTAATACTTTTTTCAATAAAGTTACATTTAATTATTTACTCAAATATTAATTTCAACCTTACACCTGATTTCACATTGTGTGAATCTTATACATTACGTTATGTTGTCACATTAACTGCATCGAAGTTTTTAAATACTGGTTTTTACTAATTAATTGACCATAATATGGGGTAGTTTTTCCAATGGTGGGTGATCATTTATGTGACCCGGTGATATTTTTTAACCTCTTATAAACTAGAGGCATCCCTCAGATCATTACACAACTTTTGGAAAGTGAATTTTTTACCCCAAGAAGCTGTACTCTCAGTGACATGAACTGTTTTAAATGAGACGAAACTAATCACCTGGTGTGTAGAAATTTCGTTCCACATGGACCATTACTTTTTCCACCATCAGTTAATGTTTAGCTCAGGGTATAAAACAGCCAAATTTTCTTAAACAATTCGTTACTTTCAGACTGTTGCGAATCGGATTATACAAATTGGGTTAATTTGGTATGTTTTAGGCCATTCTATCACCCGCTTCTTTATTGACGTCCACTCCCGGAACCTCATGTGTGTGTGTATATATATGTGTGTGTATATATATATATATATATATATATATATATATATATATATATATGCCGATTTACACACATAACGTGAGCTAAAATTGAACTATCTCTCACTCTTGAAGAATGTTTGATGAATACGTCTGTATATTTAGTTGTGACTGGTGTGTTGATTGTTTACTGAACATAAATTACATATCATTCTTAAACTGTTATATTTGGTAACAAAAGTAAATGTAACTGCGGAATTACACTCGTGTGTATGTATATACCATAAACATATACAAACATACATACCTATATGAAATTAACATAAGTAGCTAAAATAAAGCAAAAGAAATGCCTGATTTTGCAAAACCTCTCCATAGAATTATGCATCATACGGCTGCTTTTAGTCTCGAATTTTTCAAATTATTCCGTTCAACAAGTTTTGATTTTTTTTTATCAGGACTAAAAGACAACCTAGCAAGGCCTTGGTATTCTCGTTAATATCTCTGTGACGACAACATGGCGGCTTATACACTGACTCCCTGAGCTACATGACACCATCTGGGACTCAAACCAGCAAACTGTGTGCTTAATATATTCAACCCAGGGTAAGACAGTTACATCTACCACAACTGACTGACTTTGTCCAACGAGCACTTCATTATCTTCGATATACTAAGATCTTGTGATATTATGTTGATTATTTTGTAATATTTGTACGCTCCTTTACATAACATTGATATGTGTATTCGTAGGTGTTTATATAAACATTTTCCATTGGTACAGGGATAGATGTGCGAACCAGTGCAGTAGTCCTCTTGATGGCTCTTCAGCCTGCCATTCATTAACTAAGACGACAGCCACAATGTATTCTCTTCATTATGGTATATTGTTACTTAACATATTTACCTCAACCAATCATTTCATTGGTTCATAACACAAACTTTCTCAACTTCTTAAATCGTACAATTTTTTGTAGACATTAAAATGCCTTTCTAAATTGAAGAGTACGAGTAGAGACATTGGTAACACTGTGTTTCACAACCGAGTTATCCACATGTAAAGATACGTACAATTTTACAATGAAATTTAATTAATAATTATTATTGCCTAAAAATTGTGTTTAGGAAGTATAGTATGGAACCAATGAAAAATAAGTAACAACACAATTACACACATACATACACATATATAATTAATTTGTGAAATAAGCTATGAAATCTTGGCATGCAATAAAGTATTATTACACCTTGCTGTCATTTGTGTTCACATTGCTTAATATCTTATAATGGAACGTACAGTATGAGATTATAATTGCATTCTTATTTAAAACTTAAATATTAAAAAATAAGGGTTGTTGTAGGCTTTCCCCACGCTCTTCAATGATCAGAAACTGGAGTACTTAGATATTGTTCAGATTATAACGTTATGTTAAATGTTTGGCTCAGGTGTACGTCAGACTTGTCGGAGATTAAAGAAAAGTGTGTTAACGGTACAGGCAGCTGTGTTTTATAATTTAAACTTTCATAATCAGTTATCACTGGTATTTATACTTTAACAGAGGTAGATAGATCTAAGTAACTCCTAAACAAGTGCTGTGTAGACATAGGTGAAGGTAGGTCGTATGCTAAATATGAGTGGACTTTAGAGATCTACCATATGACTGTTGTATTGTTTATTGATTTTTTTCCAATAATTTATTGTCAAAAGCCTGTACACAATACCAACCCACAGGCCAGGTTCTGTTGGTCTTATACATCATGTAGGGGTCGAGGCAGGTTCAATTGATTGACCTATTATGCTAGATGCCTAGGGAGAAAGGAAATATTAATGTCACACATGAATAGGCCTAATGAAAAGCAATATCAAAGAATAGTAGGTGTTTGTACCAGCCTGATACAAAGCACAACAGAGTTGAGAGCAGATTGTAAGACCAGGCTTACTTCAGGCTCTATGCAAATATATAGCTGCTAACAGAAAATATCCACAGTAATTAACCAACAAAAAGTTATCAACAATTTATTGGTTACTGGAGGTAGTATTTGGACATACTCCATTGCTATGCAGATGCCTCTCAAACAAAACTAAAGATAAAGGGAAAACAAAAGTAAGCAAATAATGCTTTGCTTAACAGGATACAAACAAAACATATAATTCCATAAATGTAATAGTGTCGAATAAAACAAGGACAGCGAAATAAGAAATGGTAGAAAGAACAGGTACGACCAAGACCAACAACACAGGTTTGAGATATTTATTTTTGGCAAAATTTTTATTATATAAAATTTATGACGAAAAAAAAAGACTTAACGATGAGGCGACAGACATCTGAATCACTTTGGAGTAAACTACACCGAGTCATTCACCCATCATACAACTCTCTTGAAGATCAGTTTATTGGTTGGACCATTACATCAAACATACTCTTCGGTAAATTATACTTGGTCAACAAGGTAGTCCTTGTCCTTTTCCTCATCACTTAATCCCCAATAACAATGGCATTGTCGTTAGTTGAGTGGTGGACAACGCGGGTACATGATTCCATGAGCGAGGCTATTGCGGGAACTGCTCCAGGTATTCAGACATTTTTGTATTAGCGTTTAGCAAGGACAGGCGAAAGGCATTGAATCCTGTGTTGTTTGAAAGAGTTGTGTCAGCCCCGGCCTTCACCAGCAATTTCACGACATCTAGGTTATCACTGTGCGCAGCTACATGAAGAGGTGTGTCGGTAAACACGTTTCTCTTGTTCACGTCTGTCCCGTGGGCTAGCAACAATTTCACCAGCGGCAGCTGATTGGCCATAGCTGCCCCGTGAAGTATGGTTCGACCCAGATAATCGGTCGCGTTCACATCTAGGCCGTTACATAGAAGCAGCGATGCCAACTGTGTATTCCCGGAGATGCCAATGTAATGATAGGAACGTCCTAACTGAAACAGCCTATATGCACTGCTATTGTGGTTCATCGCATCTTCCAGCCTCGTCTTCACTGGAGTCCAGTTACCATTCCTGTTGAACTCTTGCACCTGGAAACACACATACTTATTGTTATTACTATGACCTTGAATGAAGTACATACTATAGGCCTAAACTTAATATCAACAGTAATGAAAACCAATATAATGCGACTGATCACATGTACAAATATTTATAGGACCACAAGATTTTCAAGCAAAGACTTTTGGACCAGTTTGCTTCAGTGCTTTGCGTTTATATCTACATCGCTGCTTCATGATCAGCGATAGGATGTATTTAACTCTCGGCGTCTTGGGTTTGAACCCACAGATCAGAGACGTGTGGTGTCTCAATACCCTTGTTCTAATTGGCTCAGTCATATGTGAGACACCGCTATACAAATAATACTCTGCCAGTAATCATGAAGTAACGGAAGATGCTTATGTAATACATTCCGACAACTGGAACAAAAATCGTTTTGCGATTATCAGGTGTTCAGACATACTTTTTTTTTATTTTTGCTTCTGCGTAACCTAAACCAGCTTATGGTCTTGTTAGATGTGCACTGGGGTAAATTGGGTAGGAATCGTTTTATTACGAAAAATATTCCGTTGCAAGTTGTGTACCAAAACAGTTTGTTTAGAACATGGTCTTTAGCGGACGATTAGGACTGCTCGCAGTAACTTAACTCTGACAGGTAAATTCAACGAGGAAACATATTAGAACAAAATACGTGACCAACGCTTAAATAGAAGCCGTCGACGTGTGGAGGTCTATAGAAAACCCGAAAACGGGTGCGAATCGTTTGTCCTAATTTCGTTAGTCCTTAAACTACATGAATTCTTTTTTTTTTTTTTTTTGTGGTCACCACAAAAAATTTGTTGAGATCCACAATTACAAAATGTATTGTGGAGATCAGATCTGTTTTTATGTCTATGATACCATGCCCTTTGCCGACGATAGTTAAATATGTTACGAAATATTAGAACTATCAGTATTGGAACAATGTCTGACAGAGTTGAGGCTAGTATTATCTAGAAACCTGTGTATGTCGCGTTATTTTCCGATAACAGACTAGACTGCAAGCTATCGTACACACGTTCGATATCTCGCGTTGGCTTACATCTCCATGATTAGCGCTACCAACCAATATTAGTTTTAGAGAGACCAATCGTGTACAAAGTGGGCACACGTAAATAATTTCACACAAGACCTGTGTCCAATGAAATCACAGATTGTGGTTTAGTTTGTTACAAATAATAACGGAAATTTTGTAGGTTTTCTAGTTATGTGTGACGTACACAGTGAAAAAAAGTCGTACATAAATAAATGCTTGTAAACTAATGTCTAAACATAAAGGGCGCATCGTGGCAAAAATTCATGATTTTATATTTATATAGACATTACTTGTGACTACATTTTCCACTTGTAAAATTTTTTTAACTCTCATAGTTTTCCCATAGTGACATAAAAAAGTCAAAATTGGCAAGTTATGGAGAAAAACAAAGTGTCTTTCTCGAATGGAATAATTTGCACCGAAATGAGATATTATGGGGAATATACTAAAATATTTGAAAACACACAATTAAATTCCTTTGTACTTGAAAAAATCTTAAAATTATTACTAATTGATTTGTGGTTTTTTTTAAATACAAAAGGAATGCTGTTTATATATATATTGCACGTAATATAAAATTTCAGCGTAAATTATTTCATTCGAGTAATACACTTGGTTTTTGTTATTACTGTGTTCCCGTAATTTGCGGATTTCTGACTTTGGCCTGCTGCTGTGTAAAAACTGTGACAGCTAAACAAATTTTACAAGTGGAAAATGTAGTCGCAAGCAGTGTCTATACAACCAACACTTTGTCGCGCAAATATTAAATTATGCCTTTTTTTTGCTACGTGAACAGCCTTAATCAGTCCTGGCACTACAACTAAAGTGTCACATGGCCTTAAAGTAGTTTTCATTTTCCAAACACTTGTAGGGACTAGTGGGATGGTATTTTTGTCAGCAGAGTGTTTGATGAGAAATAAAATAACCTTCACGGCCTGTCACACTTTACTATTTGTAAACATAAAACATGCAAATATATGGATATATTTGTACATTTACAAGCATTTTCTGTACAGTTTACAATTTATTGTAAACTTAAAAGATTTTTTTTGGAAACTAGTTTCCAAAGAATATTTTGTAAAAACACAAAATTTTCTTTTACTGTGACGTCACTTGTCAGTCAGTATTACCGCTTCCTTGAGCTGAGGATTTGAGCAGTCCTGGTCCTCGTTCATTGTCGTGTTTACAGTCTCCACCTGAAAGCAAGGAATACAACACAAACAATACACTTACCCTTAGAGAGGATACCGTTTTTATGAAATTTATAAACATCGTCTTAAAAAAATTTAAAATGTTTAATGTCATCTGAAGAAAAACATTTTTACATGCACTGGGTAACCTACATAAAAAAAAATGTAATTGTATGTAGGTATGTATGTAAATTTAATTGCATGTTTTTTTTCTACGAATGCAAGTTTATTTTAAAGAAAGTAAGGAACTATTTTTAACACAAGTATTATTGGAACATAAATTTGCTTTAAAATGTATTAAAATAGTGTGTGTGTGTGTGTGTGTATGTGTGTTTACACATATATATCTTAGTTAATGAATGCATTTGTGTAACATTAAGATGACTTGCCTGACGTACAATAACACAACTCTTCTAAAATGTAATACAATGAATAAGTTAAATTTTATTTGATTGTGGACATACGCCATTGCTCATGTTTAGCTGATCAAACCTGTGCTGAATGACAAAGTACGAAAACGAACAAGAAAGAAAGAAATTTAAAACGCACATTATATATATATATATATATATATATATATATATATATATATATATATATATATATGTGTGTGTGTGTGTGTGTGTGTGTGTGTGTGTGTGTGTGTGTGTGAAACAATCCCAGAGGAATTCTGTAAATTTTTTAAAAATAAAAGCTATGTTAGACAACAAAGCATTCTAGAAATGCAATTCAGTCGAATATCGACACAACACAGAGACAAAAACATAGAACCAGATTCCCAATATGAAACAAGATAGAAATAGACGAAAAACAGTGAACAATTGACAAATAACACAAGACAATAGACAACACAACACAAGTTATATATATATTTTTGTGCGTTTTATATTTGTTTTTTTTTTCTTTTCGTTTTCGTACTTTGTCATTCAGCACAGGTTTGATCAGCTAAACATGAGCAATGGCGTATGTCCACAGTCCAATAATATTTAATTGTAAACCCCCATTGCAACAAACATTTAAAAATCTCAACAATGAATAAGTGTTGTATCCCATACATTACCCATATATTTTTTGCGGTTACTAAGATATAAATATTGTATTCATAAGACTCCTGCAGGAGTAAGAGAGACAGAGAATGTTGTGACCCATGAACTTCTCCCAATATATACATACCCCTACACTAGGCCAAGGATAGCTTTATGGAAGAGGACGTAGATGAAGCTACTGAGTCTGTGAGAGCAGACCATCTTGAGTAACGTGAACATTTAAAATAAAAGAACTCCAAGCGAACTTCTGCGTTCTTTGATCGCCTGATCGTGACCTCGGCCAGCCGCACGCACTCATTACTGATAATAAGCCAATCTGCAGGCAAACACGTCTCTGCCGAAGCAACATGCGTATGCTCTAAAACCGTTGTAAACTAATGTTTAAAAAAAAAGCCAGATGTGTTTTTTAGTGATCGCTTTTTGGAAACGCTTAGTAAGAAAATATTTCCCCATAGGCAGATGTTTTTATGGTACCAATGGACTACATAACATTCAAAATATTTGAAGCAAATAATGCAGTTTATACTTTCTTCCAGTTTATACTTTCTTTACACTTGATCCTGAATGTACTGTTTTCTCACAATCGTTCAGCCTACTTTTTCCCCTCTAGTTTTGTTTGGTAGAGACGGCATAGAAGACGTTGATAAGAAATACTCTCTTCACTATGCAAAATAAATACAGTAACATGTACAACTCGTGCATGTACACTGTTTTCTTATGTTTGTTCGACAAGAGTGCATAACAGCAGTGGCGTAGCCAGGATTTGTGTAGGGAGGAGGTGTAACACGAAACTTATATAACGAACACAGATCATTATAGCTGTGGTACGGGAATCCTCCCGGGGATCATTTGTGTTTCAAGCTGCTAAATGGTATTATTTTAGAAGTTTCAGAAACGAAACATAGGAAATTATACTGGAAAATAACCGTTATTTTTAAATTATTGTTCTTTAAAACTAGCCCTTTTGCCCCATTGGCCCCACTACTTGGCAATGTCTCTGCGTAACAGCGACTTTCTGCATGGCACAGTGTTTTTTTGTAATCTCACCAAACAGCACAGGGTTAAGAATTTGTTTGCATTCTCTCGTTCTAGCAATAACATTTTATTTCATAGCTGCGTACAGCAAGAAAGAAAGAGTATCAGGAACTGCGCAGCCAGGAAGGAGGTGTTGGATTGCAAGACTGAGTGTAACTCATACCTCTGCACTACCTCCTTCCGCCTGAGAAAGTATCAGGAGCAGTAGTGTCAGCAAGAAGGTGCTCAGAGGATATGTGGCTGTGTGTAATTCATACCTCTGCACTGCAACCTCCCGCCGCAGCACATATTAGGAGCAACAGGGTCCGACTTGAAGTACATACTTATATAAATAATTTGACCAAAGTAGTCTAGAGAGAAACGATGCTTTGTATGGAATAGAAAAATTGCTAGACAAAACATCGTCTCACTCTGGGCAACTACTGATATGCCAAAACGGTAATAAAAGTACTTCAAGTAATAAAGTAAATATTTTAATTTCATTCTCTTCCTCACTTATTGTGATATTACATAAAACACATGTTCACGAGCCGACGTTCTGAAAGCGTGTGTGTGAATTTTAATCGCTAATGAACGCAGCTTAAACTATCAATGTAGTTGTCAGGATATGTAACTTAATGTAGGTTAGCACAGTTACCGCATTAAAATGCAACTATATGCAGTTTAGTAATATTTAGGCATTTCATGCAGCAATACCCTTAAATGTATGTATATTGAAGCACTTACTTCAGCACTGCATCCTCTTGTTGCAGAAAGCATGAGGAACGACAAAGCGATCAAGAAAGTGTTCATGACTGGTAGCTCCTGTAAGCAAAGGTATACTCTTACAATACATCATCCCAGCATCACTGTTTACAATCTGAGTTTTCTGACCATGGTAACTAGAAGTTTCTGTATCTTTCCAGAGTTTTGCAGTTGCATATTTTCCTGAATAAGGGCTTTAACAATATAGCCGAAATCATATTTTATTCTAAGTAACTATAAGTTATTAAAGTTACTGTTAACATAATTTTTATTATGCAGTTCACTTTCCACTTAGGTTCCTCGACAACATCAGCTCACATATATCATCTCACTTATATCAAGGTTGGGGCACCAAATACTTTTCCGCCAAAACTTTATGATAACTTTAAATTTCAAGTGAATATTTTGAAAAACATGTAATTGAGGCCACCGTCACCAATGGTTGGGTAAATCATATGTTTTTGATTCGATGAACTTCTTACATTTAGGAGTCTAAAAATTCCCCACAACGCCAACTTTGCTGTGACTATAATTAAGATCCACGTAAAGCAGGGACAAACTTAAAACTGCTTGTCGCGTGGACAGCTATGACTACTTATCCTGCTGCAGAGATAACTCGACTAGCAGCATTGTCATTTTTTCACTTGATGACTGAATTACGTATCTGGCGTGCAAAGATGTTTTTCAGGGGTATTGATCCCTATCACCTTGGATTTATCTGTTTCTTCTCGATAACTTCTATTCCAGTCGATGTATCAAAATTTTTGTCACGACAAGGCTTAAACACAAACTTAATAGATTTTCTGTAGTTGCTGAAACCGTAAACCCGATCTGACAGGGATCAATCCCCCTTAAAGCAAATATTATCTGCTGTAAGTAACACACGCGAGCAAAGCCGCGGGAGCATTGCTAGTTTTTACTTATAGAGATAATATTTTAAGCGCTTCACAATTGAGAAGCATGCAGCAGTAGGAACGAATATTTACCTTCCCGGATTTCCTTCCGCAGTTAGATAATGCTTTAACAACCAAGGCCACTCCGTATTCATTGGTCTGGTAGTTCGTGGAGACATAACATAGGCTGTCTACACATGGACACAGTTAAACTCTGCTCAGCGATGAGCGAATACCGGACAGCTTTATGCTAACAACGAAGAGAAGTGTGTTCAATTAACCTAGCGGATGAGTTGGGACTATTTGATTAACTAAGATTATTACGTTTCTGCAAGCACCCACATTTTATGTGTTATTTGTTTGCAGTGCAGCTGCCTTGGTTTAAGTCATATATTTTTGGGATGTAGGAAATAAAAATGGAATCTGTTATAAATGAAATGAAATATTGTGAAACATTCCAAAATACGTTATTAGTTCACTTACCTAGAGACGACTTAAAGACAAGCAGACGGAAGATAACAACTGACTGACGCTGGGTTTCAGAATCTCGCTCTTATATAATCAGACGACAAGGATGGACTTAGTATCCAGTAACAATGGCCTGTGTGACCCCAATATTGCAATCTACAGTATAGATGTATCTACTTAATAAAACACTTAACACTGACTGACAATGCACAGCTTAAACCACTAAGTACAGAAGCATGGAATTTGGCATAGGAGGTCTTTATATAACATGTGTTAGCCCTTTTTGAAAATTCATCCCCATGGGGTTAAATGGAAGGTTTTATGGAAGTTCGCAATTTTGAATAAAAGTATGGAAATAAGTATTTAGGCTTCTGTTTTTAAATGGAAGTCAGTGCTAGAATTATACTATGTAAAAACCTATTTTTTGGTGAATAGAAAAAAAAGGGGTGCAAAATTGAGTAGAAGTGCAGAACAGGATACCCAGAAAATATTTAGTGAAACAAAAAAAACCTTTGGTAAGTTACAATATTTTGTTTGTTGTGTTTTAAGGGATGGGGAGGGGAAAGAGTTAATTCAGATCAGGGAAGAGGCCCGAAACGGGTCATCCAAAATTTAGTGATACAATTTTTTTTTATAAAAATGGTTAGTAATGACCCTTAACATAATTTTGCACCATCAAGAACTTTTTAAAATATTTTTTTAAAATATTTTCGCATAAAACGGTAAACCACATTAACAAAGTTGTGGGTATCGACTATGAACCAATCAGGGAAATCATAGGGAAGCAAAACCCAGTACTAGAAGGACTAGATGTTGGAGACATATTGAAACACGATGTTGACACAGACAATTCCGCATGTGATGTAAATGTTGAAACAATTGTGGAAATATACCATCCAGAAGAGAATGCGGTTGTTACATCATCGCATCAGCAACTGCAAATATCACCAATGGTTCTAAATGAAGTAAATGGGAAAAGGGGTAGCTGTAATAGTAAAAAATTAAAAATTTAAATCAATATATTTTCACTATTTACGAAGTAATTACATTTAATACTTATTGATAAAACATATAATACATACAACATTAATATTGAAAAAGTTAAGAAAATCTTACACCAACAACGTCCACGTCCGGAAGATATTGCAGGGATATCGTAATATTTTCTATAACTAATACAGGTTATATATGTGTGTGTGCAAGTATTTACTTGATTATGTATGGAACAATACCGCAAAACACAGTAACGCACTCAGCTTTCATGAAATTGTATGTGAATCATGACTTGGTTGAATGTATTTCATTTTCTTAATTTTCATTTGCAAAACTCTGCTATCCATTCAGTTTTGATGATATTTCATTCTAATTTTCTGGAGTGAGTTTCTTTTTTAATTTTCTTACATGGTGATATCTGAAGTAACTAAATTAGAAACATGCCAATATTTGCAAGTTAATGAATGGTTCAAAACTTAAAATCACAATATTTAAAATATCATCAAGGAAAAGTAAATTAATCGTGTTCATTGTTTTCATGACCGTATTTTAACGAGGGGCTTTAAATTACTATCTAAACATTTGTTAACCACTGATTAATTTTACCATAAATATTATAGTTAAAAAAATCCCTTAGCTTTACATTACGTAGTGCTTTTACTTTAGTATGGGCATATATATATATATATATATATATATATATATATATATATATATATATATATATATATATACATGTGTGTGTGTGTGTGTGTGTGTGTGTAAGAGAACACTGACTGACTGACTGAAGGACATATCAAATTTCAACCCAAACCACTGGACCTAGAATCGGGACAACTTTTGGTCGGAGGCGAGCGCTAGGAAGGAATTTTCCGAAATTCATCCCCTAAGGAGTTAAAAAGAGGTGAAGTATGTTTCATAAGATTCGTCTATAGTTCTACACAGCTCGAACCCGACGACCTAACATCCTGAATTTCACTTCAATGGGTGAATCTTAAAAAAGGATGTTAGCCAATTTAACACATTTTTGAAATTGAACCATTAAGGGGGCGAAAAGGCATTAAATGTGTTTTCGATTAATTATCGATTAGTATCAAACCATTCGGCATACAGTGTTGCATTTTACTTCAAGGTGTTTCTTACGTAAATATCGAAAAAGTTGTTTTAGGATTTTTCGAAATTCCACCTTCAAGCTGTAAAAGGGGGGAAATTGTCTTTTTAATGAATCGTCTGTATCACTGGAACACAATTGGCTATCGTCTTGCATTTTATTTCAATTTGTTACTTATACAAATTACTAAGACATTAATCTAATACGTTTCGAAATTAATTAATCAAAGGGGTGAAAATACGTGAAATGTGTTTTCGAATATTCCTCCATATCTAGAGAACCAATAGAGAAATCGAAGTGCTCTTTTCTTTAGGTTGATGATTATGTACATATCCACAATATCATTTAAATGTATTTTACGAATTCGGGCCTTAAGGGTTTAAAAAAGAGTAATATGTGTTTTCGACTCACAATTAAATATGTCGACCCTATTGATATTAATATATCGTGTGATCTTTGTTTAAGTTTGATGCTTTCTCAAATACCTGAAAGGTAATTTCACGAATTTTCAAAATTCCCCACATAATCACATGAAACCTTGTGAAAAGTGATTAAATGTGTTTTCAATTAATCGTCGATATATCTTGAACCCAGAAAGCTATTGTTGTGTTTTTCACGTCCAAGAGACTCCAGTGAAGTAGTCTAAAATGTGATTCAGGGGTTTATCGAAATTCAGATTCTTAGGAGGTGAAAATACCTGGAATGTGTTTTAGATAGATCTTTTATATATATATGTATATATATATATATAACGAAAGGAGACATTAAGTTTATTTTTCCTTCATAATGATGATTAGGTAAGTGGCCGCAAAAACGTTTTAAGGTTTTTTCGTTTTTTAATGAATGATCGATTTTGCTTCGACTGAACGGGCTATCGTCATGATTTTCACTTAACTTGAATACTTATACAAATATATAAGATGTAAGATTTTTCGAAACTTGACATCTAAATGGGCGAAAAGGCATAAAATTTGTTTCCTGTCTGCCAAAGTATCTTTATAAGAATAAAATCAATGAATGCGCCAATCAAGAGTGTGAAAATTATTAAAATGTTACAAAACTCTCCAAAAATAGATTGACGTGAAAAAAATAAAAGTTATTAGTTTTTTCCTACCTATTTGTCACCAAGTCTCTTTGGGTTTAGGGATATAAACACGTAAGAAATCTGACCATTCCTGCGTTAATGTCTGCGGTGTGGACGATGTTGTGTTCTTGTCCTGTGCAACACATAATGGCAGTAAATTACTTTTGATTCTAAACACGCACATGTTATAGGAAGCTGAAAGATTATTTCATTTTCTATTTGAAGTATACA
Organism: Medauroidea extradentata; assembly: GCA_003012365.1. Classification (NCBI taxonomy): domain Eukaryota; kingdom Metazoa; phylum Arthropoda; class Insecta; order Phasmatodea; family Phasmatidae; genus Medauroidea; species Medauroidea extradentata. Next base: position 41,364 of record PNEQ01035285.1, on the reverse strand, counting down.
GCTTCTATACCGTTCAACCGATCACCACGAAAATTATTCTATCTAGGCGTTTTGAAATCAAGTACTGTTCCTTCAGAATATACAGACGTAATCATCAAAATTTCTTCAGAAGTAAGAGATCGTTAACATTTTATCTCACGTTATGTGTGTAAATCGGCTTATATATGTATATACGTATTATATACATTCCAGATCAACAGTGATATCTGCTGACCTACTACCGAATTGTCAACTGATGCATTTATGTGTTGTAGGATGACGTCACACAACTGAAGTGAAATAACAGTCAACTAACGTATTCCGCTGGCTGCATGCTAAAACTTTTAATACGTGAAGAACATAATTTTTGTATTTAAATATAAATTGTTGCGAAATAAAGAGATTTAACTCAATTATTAGCCATTTTTAAAAATATTATATTAGAATAGTTGTGTTTTTATAATCTTATCGTATAGCCCGCAAAATTAAAATTTCAGTGTAAATGTTTTCAGCTTGTCTGTTCATTTTCCTCGTGTACATGCTGTCGTAACATGCAAGACGCGGGCTTATCAACATCTATTGGTCAGGTCGAGTGATAATGCCAGTTGGCGTTCACGAGAAAATAAGGAACACGCTGCGAGCGCTGTGGTACTAGTATCGTCTGCCGCGATGACCTTGGATTGCAAGCTTGTATGAGTGTAAGAACAACACATCTCCTCATGTAACACACGTGACTATCAGCAGGTCATGTAACTCTTCCAAGAGACTTGTCTGCGTGCATCACTGCAGTTCTACAGACTTTGCAAAGTGAAATGTGTCTGCAACACTTTGTTTTAGTGTAACTGGCCATCATGATCAAATATGCCATTATAAACTAATAACATAGTATGTACATCTGATCTAGGAATAACAATAAAGACATTACCTATAATAGAGTTACTATTTTATGATCCTAGTATGAAATGTTACTATTGATTGAAAACTAAACGAATTTAACAAATAACCAAGAAGTTGTTGTCAAATAATTAATGTTAAAATCGCCGCAAATAACAACTTCAGAATCAGGATTTACAATTTTGCTAGTAACCAGGGCTGGCTTAACATAATGGGCAAACGGGGCAGTTAGTTGCCCAGGGGCGCTCGGTGTAAGGGGGCGCGTGTATTTGACTAAAATGAAATTTAAAAACCAACTTTTTATAAACGCTGTTTACCTGCAGCATGGTCACGTAATTTGTTTAGTAAGAAGTGTCTTAGTTCCGAATTCTTCTTTGGTTTGGTGAGTAAATTCAAATATTTTACCTTTAACGGATTTTTATGTTATCAATTTATGTGTAACATTTTTAACTTGGCGTGTGTTCCGTGTTAACTTTCCGAAATTTAAAATGCAAAATAAAAATAATTTGGGGGGGGGGGGCTGGCCAAGGTTTGCCCATGGGCGACTTTTACCTTAAGACGGCCCTGCTAGTAACAATTTTTACTTGAGAGAATAAAAAAAATCTATTGCCAGTGGGAGCTCCTATGTAAACACATAAGTATAAAATAATTAAATGGGGACACTAAGATGACTACATTACATTCAAATTCTTGTTCCTTACATAATACGTAAAACAATAACATGTTTTCATATTTTATATTTTAAATTTCCTTAACATAAACACCTCCTTTCTCTCTCTATTTTTTTTTTTTTTTTTTTTTTTTTTTGCTTGCTTGACAGAAAGTTGGAACCATTTTATACCTGTCTAGTTTTAGCGTTGCCAAGTAATTGTCTTTTAGACGAATTTCCGTAACACAAGCAAAACTGCAAAACTTACATCAACTTCATATTGAGTTTTATTTAATTTCGAGGACAGCAAATGTTTATCTGTCTTATTAGTTAAACTTCTTAAATTTTGATGACAAATAGCTAATCGATTATGACATGTTTTAACAGGTACGAAAAATTTCTGTCAGGGTTTCTAGTAAATTCTTGTACATAATAATTATATTTTAAGTGGGTACTTAGCACATCTGAATTGGTATAACTATAGCTTGTAATATCCCATTTAGAGCCATGATTTAGAACAATTTGGAATAAATTTTCTTAGTTATTCTACACCTACAAAAATTTTTACAGCGTGCGCATATTCATTCTTTGAAGGCTGTGGAGATATTTCAACTATTAAATTCCTGTTTATCACAGTTTTCATAGTTAGTTTTCCTGATCATTCTGAGAAGAGCTAAGTGATATATTTGAATTTATAACCTAAGTTGACATACTTCATTACCATTATGGGTCCGATGATTGAAATAAGTAGTGAACAACTGTCTCTTTATATAACTAATGTTAACTACTTTAACATTACTACAGTACCTTCAGATAAAAATTAACTTTTAATTTTCTTGTTTACTTCCTTATTTACACAGGAAGTATCCATCAGGTTACACAGTACAGGAATATTAACCATAGCAACATTAGTGAGTGTTAATTATGAAAGACATTTCCTTATACATAACAGACCTTTGTCCAAATTATTCGTTGCTAGATCAATGGAACCTGTTATCAGAATTATATTTATAATTAAAATCAAACAGATACAATAACAGGCGTAATATGCGCTTGTACTTTCTTCGGTTTTCTCGTTTTTTGAGGTGCACCGCTTTACTCAATACACTACAGAACTAATAATAATTATTGAACGATATGTATATTTAAGATGAACGTTTATGTTATTTTACTGAAATTTTACAACTGTTAAAGAGCACCGTAAAAAATTTAACGAAGCCTTATTTGAAATTTGTTCTTAATATGTACCTACGTCCATACCGAGCTATGTAGGTCGTTAGCATAACGCTGGTCATGTATTCAGAAAGAATCAGCTGGCACTAGTTCTTATCATTACTGTGCGACCATCAGAAGTTAAGCAAAACAGAGCTACTGACTCTTTCTGCAACTTGACCACATCGACCTTGAGTACGGGTCAGCCGAGATACGTCACTTCGCAATAAAAAGAACATGAGGAAAATACTGCGAGTGCAGAACTTCGGTCATTACAAGTTTATTTGAAAACGGCTCGACGCTCATGAGTTATATCTGCTCAGGAACAACATTCAAAGTACGTTAAACGCGTATGTACACATTTCAGGTGTGTGAGAATATTGCTCGCCAGTTAGTGACTTGCTCCTAGAAGCTAGTGTGAGATGTGATGCACGTACTAAGTCACCCTTACTACTTCCACACTACGTACACACAGGCGTACATATTAAAAACACACATCAGACAATGTCGGAAGGTCAATGTTACAACACCATGTATATTACAAACATGGCCACTAAGCCCTACAACATAACTAAAACCCGCCTTCTCAGACAACTGTTCTTCAATTTGTAATAACCGGATGTATATGAAACTGAGGTTGAGATGTGCACTGAACTTTGCTACAGACTATCCACCAATAATATTATATGGTCACAGCTTAGTATCCCATAGTTAGATATGATGGTTTATAGCGGGACAACTTGACTGTTTTCTCAACACACCTTCAAGTTATTAGATTATTACTGCGCTCTCTAGTGTGTGGAGCTGTTGCTAACCAACATCTCTGCCCACAGTAAATACGTATGGCGGGAATATTGTACGCTAGTTCAGCGCTTGGCTCGTTGAGGCGATGTGACATTTGATGCGCGCTTCAAGGTCGACCTTGATGTCTTTGAATGTTTCTTGCAATGGGACAGAGTAACATTCTACTGTTGTGGACATAAGCCATTGCAATATTATGTCGCCCCAAGAATCTTAGAATAAGATTTAAAAAAACAAAATAAAATAAAACTAGCGAAACACGAAAAAGATTACTTTTTCTTCACCTGAAGACGGAAGCAGATGTCAGCACCCGAAATGTCGTGAAGTGTCGGTCCTAATAAATCTATTGTGTTCTTTCGTGTCTTCATTATTGTGTCGTCTAATATATTACCTCTGACGTCGTCGTTGTTTTACTGTCTTATATCTACTATTTTCTTTGTCCCAGTATTGTCTCTCCTGCCTTAATTGTTGTATCCTGAGTTGTACAGATTAATTTGTGTTGCTAAATAATACACTTGGATGTTGTTTAAATATCATTCAAATATTCTGTAACCTCACAGTTAGTCGTACATAGGTGGCCATTCATTGCAACAAAGAAAAAATGCAGAAGATTCACACAATGTAAAAAAAAAAAAAAAAAAAAATCTATAAGGTTGAATTTTGTATGTGAGTAAACAATTAAAAGTCATTATATATTGAAACAAAAAAAATTACACTATGTTTTAAAATTATTAAAATGTAACTGAATGTAAAGTGTTTAATTTGTGAGAATAAAATGAAATGTTATTAATAAAGTTGATAATATTCAGTAGTTTCATTGCACAAAATTGATATTATCGAAACGGAAAGTTAAGATAAACGAATTACATCACCAAACACCCTTACGTAGTTGCTGCTTCATATTCACAGCGGCCACTGTTATCTAGAGGCTAGTGCGCTCGCCTCCCATTATATTGAGCAGAGTATAATTACATAATAGTCTTACAGGCAGTTTTTCTGCATTTTATTAACGATGCCGCATATTTGCATACAGATTATTAGTTAAAATGCGGTACATTTCGGACGTACAGTTGTGTACAATTACGAATATGTCTTGCAGCAAATTATATGACATCCTAACAAACACGTCTTTTCTAGTCGAGACACAATGCAAGGTCTTGACTCTAAGGAAAGGATAAGAATGTAATGGAGCCATTTGTGCAACTCTTCACAGTGACGTGTGAATCTTCTGCATTATGTTATTTGTTTCACATTTACTGCATCGACGTTCGTTAATTTAAAATATTGGTTTTTACTTAATAATTGGCGATACTATGGGTTAGTTATTTCAATGGCGGGCGATCATTTGCGTGACACATTGATATGTGTTTACCTCGTGCAAACTATTAAGACATCTTTCAGAACCAAACACAACTTTTGTGAAAGTGACATTTTTACGCCGCGAAGCTGTACTCTCAGAGACGTGAAATGTATTTTCAAATGTGACGACACTAATCACCTTTGTTGTGTACAAATTTCGTTCCACGCGGACCATTACCTTTTCCACTATCAGTAAATGTTAGGCTCATGGTCGAGTACAGCCAAATTTTCTTTAAACATTCATAACTTTTAGACGGTTGTGAATCGTGTTATACAAGTCTGGTTTATTTTGTATGTCTTAGGCGTCTCTGTCACCCTCCTCTGTATTGACGTCCATTGGAACATGCCGTATAAGGAACAATTGTGCAAAATTCCGTGCTTCTATACTCAGTGGTTTGAGCTCTGCATCGTAGGAAGTCAGTGTTTAGAGTTTTATTAAGTATGTACGACTATACTGCAGATTGCAATACTGGGGTCACACAGGCCATTGTTACTGGATACTAAGTCCAGCCTCGTCTGATTATATAAGAGATAGATTCTGCATCTAGCATCAGTCAGTTGCTATCTTCCGTCTGCTGTCCACACGTCATCTCTAGGTAAGTGAACTACTAGCAAATATTTGGCATGTTTCAACAAACCATTATTGGACAGCTTATGCAATTCTACGGTAACACTGATTGTGTTACTGCGCAAGCCAGCTGATAACCGCATATTTCAATTCTTTAACTATCAGATTGGCACTGCCAATACAACACTGTGAGGAAAAACTTCCTTCTCTGGACGAAAAACCATTTTTATTTGCCGCATCCAAAAATAAATGACTGAAGCCAAAGTAGCTGCATGCCAAACATATAAACAAGAGAAACATGTATGCTTACAGAAACGTAATAACATTAATTAATTAAATAGTTCCACCTCATACCGCTAGGTTATTTTTTTGCACACTTCCCTCTATTATTAGCATAAAGCTGTCCGGTATTCGCTCCTCGCTGGACAGAGTTTAATTGTGGCTATGTGTAGATATGTTGTGTCTCCACGAACAAATAGACTAACTGAATACTGAACGAACTAGCTGTTAAAGCATTATATAATTTCGGAAGGAAATCAAGAAAGGTAAAGATTCGTTACATTTGCATGTTTCTCAATTAAGAAGTGCTTAAAATATTATAACATTATGAACTCGTTTAGAACCAGGTTTTAAAAATTCGCATATATGTTTGTGTGTATGTATACTACACACACATATATATAGGCACACACGTATGAATGTGCTATTGCATCATGTATTTATGTTCTTCACTCCGTAAGCCCCTTACAAACTTGGTGTTAACAATGAATGTGTGTGGAGTACATCAAGATTAGAGTCGATTACAATTGTATACATTATTTATATAACTTTTAACACTAGCTGGCCGGCTGCGGCTTTGGCCGCGTGAAATTATGTAATGTAAACAGTATCTCTGGATAAAATATGCGATGAAGGCATTTAACAGCTGGAGTACTCAATAACAGTGAACTGTAAATTGTCTTAGCTCAATGTAAAGAGCGCGCGCAATGTGCTCGTATGGTGTCATAGTAATTACCATCGCAAAGTCTTGCACGGGATACGAACTCCTAACCCCACCCCTCCCACACCACAAACTTTATACAATACCTGAGTGAATGCTTAAAGGCAGGCCGTGATAATTCTTTCGTATGTACAGGCTACAGTCCAAAGAGGTTTTATTTATGAGTAAGTTGGCAAAAAGAAACAACTATTGCATTATTTCTCCGTCATCATTCTCTTTTTTCGGGAGACTGTAACATTTTACTGCTTTTCACATCCTTAATTTTCGAATTTCATAAAATCCTGAATTTGATTTATAGATAGTTACGTAAGCTTCATTCTGATCAAAAAATAATCTCAATATCTCCACGGGTATAAGCGGTACAGTTGATTAGTTGAAAACACATTTTAAATTTTAACAGCTTCCAAGGACGAATTCGGAAAATCCTGAAATTGCTTTTTTTTAAATATTTATTTAAGATTTATTTTAAAACAAAAACCATTTCAATATTTCCACTGGTTTAGGAGATAAGTGGGATGAATTAAAAATACGTTTTAATTTTTTAAGAGCTTTCAAGGACAAATATCGAAAAATTCGAAAAAATACTTTTGAGAGATTTGCTTAAGGATCATTTTAAAGAAAAAAATCCCTCACTATCTGAAATGGCTTAGGAGAAATCACACATAAATGAAACTCACATTTTACGGCTTTTCACCCCCTTAATTTATGAATTTCGTAAAGTCGAAAAATTCGCAAAATGCATTTCTTTGGGCAATATTATGAAGTTAAAAAAGTTATGAATGCTAGCCCTGTTAATGAGATATCACGGATTCATTGAAAACACATTTCACCTCTTTTCACCCCCTTAATTATCGAATTTCGAAAAAATTTTTCTTAGTTGGTGCCTACGGGGCAAGGGGAAGCTTCCCTCAAAATTTCATGGTTCTAGGTCCAGCAGTTTGGGTTGTGTGTTATTGAGTAATTGAGTATGTCAGACAGGACACTTCATTTTATATATTAAGATAATCGTACCATTAATAATAAATAATTGGCAATATTAAGCATTTTGTTGCATTTTGATGTAACAATGAAACTTAACATAACTATACACTCAAATGTAAATCAGTTCCAGTCAAAAGTTTATCAGTGTCAAATATTCTTCTGTACAAAGAGTGTGATTAAAAAGATCACATTTAATTTTGTTCCTATACATAACTTTGTTTATAAGGGATATCTCTTTATAGATATTGAGCAGGAAATTAAAGACTTTAGTCATGGCGAAAGAAGGTTTCTTTTGGATAAGTGACAATGATGCTTCTGTTAAGAAGAACTATGTACTAAATTGTTCATTTGAATAAGATCAGTGCTGTCGGACATGTATGACAACGTCTTGTACACCCACATACATACACATATATATGTACACACACATACATATGATCATACAGTTCAGTAAGAGTAAGTATTCCTTCAATTTTAAACAACTTCCTACAATACTCGCTTATTACGTATTAACCAAATTATTCTCTTTTGAGGATGAGCACCTTGGTGCAACTTGTGAATTATACAAAATATGACTCCATAAGACATTACGGACTGGAAGAATCCGTAAGTTGTCGACTTCACTGTTTCTTTCACAGCTAGTTTTTTATTAATTTGTATACTCGTAAACTGGCCTGCTGATAAACCAGTATTTACGAGATTAAAATAAACAATACTTTGGTGGATGCACAGCAAATGCGAAAATTTATCTACAAGTCGGCCTGAAATGAATTTATTTTAAATAATATGAACAATTCTATATATTCGATTATCTTTTTCTCGGATTCGTGGAGAAAATTAGTACATACCACCATGGCGATTTAGTTAAAAGTATTACAATATATTATCAGCCTTTTGCTAATATCAGTGCTTCTCTCAAAATTTTAATCAAATGTTTTCTGAAAACCGAATATGCTACAACATATTCAAAACAAAATACAACAATAGCACAGCTGTGAAATTTACGAACCATTTTAACACGGTTATAACTGATATTTGAAGAATTAATTATTGTTAAAATATAGACCCCAGTTAGTATTTCATCAACTAAATTCGTAACACGAAAATAAAATACTGTAAAACACTTTAAAAACAGAATTACAAGCATTTCACAAAAAATAATCTGGCGTAGTTTTATGAAAATTACAAGTAGGCCTATACTCAAAGAATATATTCGTAATAAAATATAAAATACATAAAAAGTTATTTTGAAATAATTTAAAGATTAATATCATGTGTAACAAACTCTCATTTGTAACTACATATATAATTTTTTAACAAAATAAATACACTTTCATTTAACTACCATTTAATTCAAAATAAAATATAACTGTACAAAAGTTTCTCATCAAACAAAGGTAAAATTTGAAAATTCACAGTTATAAAAATTACAATACATCATACATTTGTAACGCTAGATACCTTTAAAAGTTTCCTATCCGAAAATACTATGCATTGTCTAATGTGTGTGTTTAAGTCATCATAAACAAAGAACTTTAAGCGTATAACATGATGGATTTTTTGTTTAACAATGTATGCCTCATTATTACCAATTAGTCAACGTATTTTTATTTAGCTAAGATAATACACTACCATGAATAAACAATTGAGAAGCTATTTAAAAGGTTTCCTGCTGATATTGACAAGAAAATATTTAAATATTTAAACTGGTTATGTTAAATATTGCTGGACGAGATAACAGAACACGTTGTATTCCTGTTTAAAATTTATTTCGGAGTAAGTAAGACATTATTGGTACGGCAAAGCTCTAAAGAAAAAAAATCCCTTACCGAAAACACTGTATTCGAATCAGAGCCATTTTAATGGGAAAGGGATATTTTGGAATGGCCAACTAATGGAATGATACCAGTTTCTGCAAGTGATTGGATGATCGGCTGGAATAATCGTGCGATGTCCTGCATTGGATAAGTTTCTACCAAAGCACTTTGAGTCAGATCCTGAGGGTTTACAATAATTATAAACACATTAGATAAGTAGTCAATATGTGCCCTTACATATTATACTGTGCCAAGCTATCGCCTCTAAAAACCAAAAATAGTACAATTTCCAACTTCATAGTTTTATAAAAAAATATATTCGTATACATTTTAGCATTGTATTTAATTCCATTACTTCATTAAGTGTGTGTGTATGTATATATATATATATATATATATATATATATATATATATATATATGTGTGTGTGTGTGTGTGTGTATACATATATGCATACGTATATATACACATAAACATATACACTTACATTTTTAAGTATTTATTTAATTATTCATAGCTCGGCCGTTTTTCCTAACATAGATTATCTTAACTGTAAATTTAACAACTTGTTGTTTCTTATAACAAAACACGTTTGCTGAAATATTATTAAAGCCTGGTGAGATACAGACGCAACTAGTTACCAACGTTAGAAAAAACAGATTGTAAACAGTGATGCTAGGATGATGTATTGTAATAGTATACCTTTGTTTACAAGAGCTACCAGTCATGAACACATTCTTGATAGCTTTGTCGTTCCTCATACTTTCTGCAACAATAGGATGCAGTGCTGAAGTAAGTGCTTCAATATACTCTCACATTTAAGGGTATTGCTGCATGAAATACCTAAATATTGTTAAACTGGGCATGGTTACATGTAATGCGGCAATTGTGCTGACCTACATTATGTTAAATAACCTGACAACTACATTGATTGTTGCAGTTGCATTCGTTGAAGTGCACACACACTTTATGAACACAGGCTAGGGAACATGTGTTTATGTGACATTCAGCGAGGAAGTTAATTAAATAAAATACATTGATTTATGAATTTAAGTACTTATATCACTAGTTGTTGCTTAGAGCGAAATTTTTCAAATTGGCAATCATGTCCAAAGAATAATTTACGTTCAACTCGCTTCAAGGCACCTAAAATAGCTGAACACTTGGATTAAGGACTATGCTAAAGGAGTTGAGTAATCTCTTGAGGACATACACGAGGAGTTGACAAGTTCTCTTTCTTTCTTGTAGTACGCAAATAGGAAGTAAAATACTTTGTTAGCACTAGATTAATTAAAACTAAATCTCAACTGTGTAGTACTTGGTGAGATTACAAGAAATCACTCAGCCATGCAGAAAGTCGCTGTTACGCCGTCTTGTTGAACACACATAAAACAAAGATCATGTGAACATAAAGAATAAAATCACTGTGTATATCCACCAGGGTCGTAGAAGTACAGGTCTGGAAACTCGCCTATCTACCAATGGTATGACTGAAAGCGCCACTTGCTATGAAGTGTTGTTTTAACATTGCAGAATAGCATCGTACTATCACATCCCCTAGCGGCTCCGACACGTACTTGCTCCTTGTAGTCCCATTTACACAATGTTAAAACAACACCAGAGTGCCAGTGGCACCAACGAGCTATATAGTTAACATAGAGGGGCGGAAACGCTTCCAAAGTGAAGCCCAATTAAACGGCTGTTTTGACCCAAGAAAACATGGCGAACAGCTGTGTGGCCAACATTATGTTGAAAATCCGTCATTATGTTCGCATAAAATCCGTTACTTTATAGCTCCACTATATTACCGCTAAACACAGGAAAACATGCCAATAATTATTGTTATATATTATACTGTAATAATGTTTCAATTAGCATTATCGCTCTCGTATTTTGACCTGATATAAGAGTCCGCCATTTTATCTAGGGTCAAAATACCACGTTCAATTGGGCTTCACCTCAGAGCCTTGGAGATTGCTGTTTCCGCCCCTCTATGTTTACTATATATAGCTCGCTAAGTGAAGCTAATATATATTACCAACATCTTCTATGCCGCGTCTAAGGTTAATTGACCTTCTTTGTCTGTCGATTAGTTCTGCTGCAGGTTGGAAAGATATTAAAAGTTTGGCACAGGAAAAATTTCTGCCACCTGAGCGCTGTTGTATGCAAGATGTTTAAGTTTACCAATCACAGAGTTTTCCTGAATTTTAAGTTACATAATGTTGATAATTTAAAAACCGAAAAAGGTTGGCTTTTCACTATAAATTAAAAAATTACTTCTGTCTTTTCCACGCATAGTTAAAATTGATTTTTCTACAGTTTAGCTATTTTTTACTTGCGTAAGCGATAGCAGCACAACTATTGGCAGAATTTTTCTCTGTACCAATCCCTCATATAAGGAAACACATTTCCTCTCTAACCTGTAGTTAGCTACTCCCTTTTATATGCCTGTAGTACAATTAACCTTACCCGTGTCTCATTCAAATGAATCTAGAAGTAAATATTTAGAAATAAACTAACTGTATTTCTATCTTCAAATATATTTACAGTTTCGAAGTCGATTAAATGCATAGAAACGTCTGCTTATTTGCCTACGGGAAAACTCAATTGTCTAAATAAGTGTTTAATAAAGTTCGAGTGCTTAAAAAAAACTCTAATGAACTATTTTAAACGTTATGTCACCTTACTATATATTATGCTTGTTCAATATACGAGACTAAAAGAGACGTGTTATTAATCTGAATTACTGAATATTCACTGATTCACGCCGATTGATTGAGCAGTTTCAACAAATTGTATAGTGAGAAACCATTGTAAAATCGGCGACTATTCACTGATGCCAATTAAGAATGCCAACATTCCACAAGTTAATTAGTGAATGTTCACATATTTTTCGATAATTTCACACAGATTCAATAAATGAAAACTGTTCTTTAAAAACTGAAAAAAAAAAAAAAAAGAAAAAAAATGTGAATATTTAATTATTCAGTGAATATTCACTAAATAAACAGTGACTACTTTCACTTATTCAAATGGTTGAAACTGCCACATACATCAGCGTGAATCAGTGAATATCCATTAATTCAAATTTACAGTGTAAGTCACAGAAGTGTAAGAATTATTTTCTAAATAAATAAATAATATATTTTACACAATATCTATAATACATTCGATAGCTGATGCATATGCCAAAAATGCTTGTGTTTTAAACAGTTTGATTCCTTACTTTCATGATAATATGCATAGGTTTATTCCTAGATACAAATATGTATATTTAAGTACCCATTCGTACACACATGCAAACAATTTTAAATACTTACAACACATTTTTACATAGGTTTCAAGTTCATGTTTAAATTATTTTTCTTCGGGTTGAGTACACATTTTTTAAATTATAAAAATCAACCAATATTAAAGGATAAATTGTATTGTATGTGTTGTATTGCTTTCTTTCAGACGGAGACTGGAAACACAACAATGAACGAGAACCAGAACTGCTCAATTCCTCAGCTACGAGAAGCGGTAATACTTAACTGACGAGTGACGTAACAGGTCTCAAATATATTTTATAACACTTCACTCATAAAAAGAACATTCAAAATTAACGATAGTATTTGGCGACTAATTAAACTTCATTGCTCTGCACATGACTGTACACAGTCTGTGATCCCACCACGGCGATATGGGTTCGATTCCCGGTGGGTCGGTCTCTGGATTTTCGCATGTGGGAATCGTGCCGGATTATGACGTTGGTCTTCGGGTTTTCTCGGGAGTATCTCGTTTCCTCCGCCCTTTCACTCCGGCGCTGCTCCATACTCACCTCATGTCGCACTTCACCAGCGCCAAAGACCTCTATGTCAAGCGCGGACCAATATCTCTCTCTCTCTCTCTCTCTCTCTCTCTCTCTAAGTCTGTATTTCAATGGACGCAGGCCTAGTGTGATGTTATTTACCTGTGTCCCAGCTTTGCTAAGGATTGGCCGCCCTAAAACTAAACTTTTAATTATTCGTCAGAAGAGTTCGCCACGGAATACCAAGAAGTTGTGTACCAACGAGAGAAATCGAACAAGGTACGATAGCTTACAGTTTAGTCTGATATCGGAAAATAAAGCCAATTACGCAAGTTCGTAGGCATAATACTGGTCTCAGCTTTGTCAGACATTGTTCCAATACTGAGCGTTAAAATAATTTTAATACATTTAACTTTCGTCAGCAAAGAACATGGTATCCTATAATTAAAAAAGCCCAACGACCACCAGAAAACGCCATGTTGCTATGTTCCACTCCAAATTTATATAATAGTAAGTTTTGCAGCGGCTTCAAATAATTAGCTGCCGTAAAATGTTTTTCTTATTAATCCGTGATTTCCCTTAAACCATTTCAGATATTAAGGTGATTTTTTCTTTAAAATGATGCTTAAGTAAATATCTAAAAAGTACTTTTAAAATTTTTCGAAATTCGACCTTGAAAGCTCTTAAAAAAATAAAATGTGTTTTTAATTAATCCCATTTATCTCCTCAACCAGTGGAAATATTGAAATGGTTTTTGCCTTAAAATAACTCTTACTAAAATATAAAAAAATTAAATTTCGAAATTCGTCCTTGAAAGTTGTTAAAAAATTAAATGTGTTTTCAAATAATCATCTCTCTGTACCGCTTATACCCGTTGATATATTGTGATAATTTTTTGATAAGAATGAAGCTTATGTAAATATCTATAAATCAAATTCAGGATTTTAGTAAATTCGAAAATTAAGGACGTAATAAGCAGTAAAATGTTACAGTCTCCCGAAAAAAGAGAATGATCACGGATTAAAATAATTGTCAACCTACTCATAAATGAAACCTCTTTGGACTGTATAGCCTGTACATATCAGAATGATCACGGCCTGCCTTTAAGCATTCACTCAGGTATTGTATAAAGTTTGTGGTGTGGGAGGGGTGGGGTTACGGGTTCGTATCCCGTGCAAGACTTTGCGATGGGAATCACTATACATCATACGAGCATATTGAGCGCGCTCTTTACACTGAGCTAAGACAATTTATAGTTCACTGTTATTGATTACGCTAGCTTTTAAATGCCTTCATCACATATTTTTTAACCAGAGTTACTGTTTACATTACATAATTTCACGCTGGCAAAGCCGCAACCGGCCAGATAATTTTATATATTAATATAAGAAAAATTATATTACTTACGAAATTTCTTCAGTGATTCTCTCACTTTTAACATCACATAAAATACATTACAAATTGTTGCAGCTTCAATTGGCTTATAAAAATCTACTGTTAGTTTCAGATCAGTTCTATCTTTTACAATAGAAGTTTTATGATATGACCAATCAATAACATATTATAATGGCCGTTCAGAAAGATATTTATTTGGGTTGTAGTTCATTTCATTATTACGATAAGGAGTATCTAATTTAGATTTTTAATTTCTAAAATTTTAATGAACAATATAAATTTTGTCAGACATATCGTTACCTATGTCAAAATTACAATTCTCTTTTGGAGAAACTTCAGTTCTTCCTTTTTAATAGAAATTTTTATATCATAAGAGTTACCAAAATCGATGCATACTTATCTTGTTCTGGATTTCATTTTCTATTTAATTGGAAACCAACAATTACATAAGGTGGCAATTATCTTTTATATAAAATTGAAAATAGTTTACTCTAGTTGGAACAGTCTTTTCAATGCATTGCCAATAATTAAACTTAATTGGAACTTTCGAATTTTTGTAAAGTTTAGTCTTAATTACAGCTCCATAATTTCCTTCGTATTCAAAGATTATCCACAATATTTCCAATTGTCAATAATTTTATACCAGCAGACGGAATGCTGTCTACAGATCCATCAGATTTTAATTTTGATTGTCTGTAAACAAGACTATCATCATTAGAATCACGTATGAATATAATTTTATAACATCATTTCCAATAAATACTATTACAATCTCTGGTAAAGCCAAATAAAAATTTCAATAGACACACAATTTCATTATGTTCATCTGTTCTAAAAGAAAGTAATTTCTCTGCTCCACGACCTTTCTCTACGCCAGATAATTTTATATCTGCTGATTCTTATGCCGATGTTAATGCATGATTCACAGTTGAAGTTATTCCAGGATTATCAACACTTTCAATAATATGTCCATGTTTAAAAATTTTCATTTTAAAAAATTGAAACAGAAATATATTCTGGCACAAATTATTTGTTGTATCTTGAGCATAATTTACGTTATAGCCCTGTGTTGCAGTCTAAATTGATCATATACATATGCTTCATCCTGATGTGAAAATGCACCACCAATAGGTATGTTCAATTCTATTCTCTTGTTGTATTCATTTCAATTATATTTAGCCTGAACAGTTGGTGGAAATGTCAGACGTTCGTAGCTTTAATTTATATTTTCACTCATTTATATAGAATAGAAAATGTAAATACTGATATCCTATTATTTTTATTTGCCCACGAATTATCTACTATCAAAACCAAACCATTTAACTATAATTTTATCTCCTTTTTTTTTTTCTTCGCAAAAACCATTTCCACTAAAAAATATTTATCCCATCTAGTGTTAAGATGTTCTGGTTTATAAAACATACATTGAAATGGCTCATTTTGCATATGTGTATTATGTTATTGAATTTGCGTGTAATACTTACGGTATTTCAAGTATTTCAGTTGACCAATTTGGTGTATACAATTTTTCAAACAATTTTTTCTTAACTTGACTTATTCAAACTTTATTCCGAATAGCAAATTTTGGTTTAGCTGTATTTCCTTTCTAACCATACACCTTGATCAGAATAGAGGCTTCATTATTTTTATTTACATCAACAGGCTACATTTAATTGTTCTATGAATGGTATTATTATAAATACTAATTAATTTTCGTAATATATATATATATATATATATATATATATATATATATACGTATACATTATAACTTCCTTGTATAATGAACATCTTCCACATTTGCTCCTTCAATTCTCTATTAAATATTTCAGTAATGCTAGCTTTCTTACCACTAAATGTTGAATAACGCATTATTTTATAAACGCTCATTAATTTGTGAAATATTTTATTATACAATTCTTTGCCATTGTCATTTTGGAGCTAATTCACTTGTCGACAATTTAAGATACTTTGAAATGCTAATGTAACATTTTAACCAGATGTTTGCTTAGCTGGTATTGCCCATGAAAACTTGGAACAAAACATCAATCACAATTAGCATATACTAATATCCTTTGTAAATTTTTTAAATACCTTTGAGTGAACATCCATTCTAACTTAATCTGCTTGCCAGAGATCATCTGTTCCAAAATATATAACTGCTCTTCTAGGATATTTTTTTCGAGCTGGTTTATGAATTTCGTTTGCAATATGAGGTTTAATGTTCCCACCCATAAACATTGACTTTTAGTAAATACTACAATATCTACAAATACATGTCATTAATTTTATTATTTTTTGTTTGTTCATACGAAATATTACCACTCGGTGTATGTTTTTTATATTTGAGACAGTATACATTTAAATTACCGACATCCATTAATAATGTGTAGATTATTACTACAGAAAGAAAATTAGGTGTTTAAGTTGTTTAGGGGTTTTAGGTGTTTAGATGTTTTAGGTATTCAGGTGGTTAGATGTTTGTGTGTGTAGGTGTTTTCATGGATGTTAGTAAATTTGTTATCTAATAAATGATAACCGAAAAACAGGCTGAGAACATACAAAAAAAAAGGCGACAGCTAACTAATGAGTTTAAATCTTTCAAAAATATTTCAAGGAGGAGAACATAAAAGAATAAAAAGCAGGAACATCTTATGATAGATGCAATACATAATCTGGGGATAAAAAGGAAAATGTTACTAATGAAGATAAAAATTTAACAAGAGACCTTGTTTCAGCTGCTGTTAAAAATTTCGTTTATCCACCAACGCCTTTTGAAACATCTTTAGAAAGGGAATTGTTTAAAGATGAACACTCTGATGAAGCATTTCAGGATTTAACAGAGGACACAGTATCATTAACAAAGTATAGAACAACATTTATTGGTGATAAAGTAACAACTCTTTTGGACAATTATAATGACTATATTTCTGGATTAAGACCTGAAGGAAGTAAAAGATATATTGGTGATAGTGTAGTAGTCTTTAACGATGATTAACTCACCATTGTAGGCAGATTGGAAGTGAGGGTTTGCTGAAATTGTTAACACACAAGGATGTTTCATAAAGTGACTACACAGTCGCTGATCATCAAAACAGTAGTCAAATTTTAAGACATACAAATGCGTTTTTTTTTAGAAGTAGTAAAATTATAGAACACCAAAATCTAGCAGAGGCGACAAATGGAGAAATATTGTAAAACCAGTGTATGAGTAGACTAATAAAAAACATCATCTACCAAATTCTGGTAGCGGTATTAAAAATATAATGATTTACCAAAATAATACAATTGGATGAATGATGTTTTATCTCGTAATTCATGGGAACAAAAACTATTACAATGAAATAGTGGGAATAATGGATATGTGGAATTGTAAATTTAGTGATTTTGTTGAGAATAATCCAAAAGGAAGGAATTCCGTATCTCATACCAGTTTTTTTTTATCAAAATACCACCGTCTATTTGGGAATCAGAACATCACTGTAAAGGATTACTAAATTATGGAATTCATACAATACGATTCACATGCTCCATGGTATCACTTTTTAAGTCCTGGCAATAGATTGAAATAAGGATTAGAAAGAAATGATAAACCAATAAATCCGTTAGACGCAGCAGCAATGGAAATTATCGATATACACATCAATATACACATGGCGGACGAAGGATAGACGTACTTTGGATCGCTCGCGCTCTTTGTGTGGTTTGCAGGTGTTTTAGCCGTTTTTATTCCACTGTTATCGCAGAACTTTGATTCGGATACGGTTCGGGAAGTAGTAGTGTGAAAACATTTGTTGTTAATTAATTATCTCTTCAGAAAATTGTATCTTTCAACGTCGGTCGTCTCCTGCATTCAGTGTGCGGTCTGAAATGGCGGGGAAACAAGTGGATCTTGAGAATCTTGTGCAAGAGCGTGTTAAGTCGTTTTTGTCATCCAGCGACATCTTGGAGCAGTTAACTTCAGCCCTTACTACAGCTGTGACGCAGGCAGTGCTTACAGAACTCAGGAAAACTATGGATTTCAACTTAGAAGAAACGAAGACCCTGCGAGCTGAACTGAAGAACAAGGACTGTGAGTTGAAACAAGTGAAGTGGGATCTTATACTTGCGAAAGATGATCTGGAGCAATATCAGCGACGCTCCAGCCTAAGGATCTTTGGAGTTGCAGAGCAGAACCAAGAAAACCCCGATTTACTTGCATTAGACATTATCCACAAGTTGAATCTACCTGACATATCCATTAAGGACATAGACCGTAGTCACCGGGTCGGACCCAAGAATCGACGAAGTGACAGACCGAGACCCATAATTCTGAAGTTCGTGTCATATCGACAGAGGAACGAAGTCTTTTTGGCCGAGAAGATCTGACTGCAGAGAGGTTCAAAGTGCTTCAGACTGCTGTCGAGAAATATGGACTCAAGAATGTATGGACTATCGACGGCCGCATTGTAATAAAAACGGACTTGAGAAATATAACTGTATCAAGCATGGAAGAGCTACAACGGTCGTAGGAAACTGCGTCACCGTACCTTCCTCAGTGTTTAATTTGTTTTGCCCTTTAAGTAGTGCATCTATATATTTTTTTATTATTATACAATTAACTTTATTTTCCTCTTTAAACTAGTGTAAAATCATTCTTAGGTTAATTATTATTTTTTTTCGCGAGTTTTGTTTATACAGAATGTCTTTGTTATATGCGTGTGTGTGTGTTGTTGACTACTATGTTCACGAATGAGGATCGTGGTGGCGGTGTGGTGACGTCTTTCTTGCTCTCATGGTAGCTCTAATGTCTAGTTTCTTGTGTCCTGCGTCCTCGCCCCCCTGGAACCGTTCAGTGCTTTTGTGCCAGCTGTTTGGACACTTCCCCTTCTCCTCTCTCTACCACCCCAACCACTACACTGTCAACCACCCATGACCTTCTCAGAAACAAACTTTCTCAACGTCCGCATGCTTTGAACGTTGCCCATGTCAATGCGCAGTCGCTGCTCGCTCACTGGGATGATTTTTGTGAAATCTTCCTTAAAGCGGGCTGCCATGCTATACTTGTGTCTGAAACCTGGCGATCCCCAACATTATCCGGTGAGCTCCTTAGACTGCCTGGTTATGATTTCTTCCGAAATGATCGCGTCAATAAAAGAGGTGGTGGTGTTGGCATTTTTGTTCGTAATGATATCAGGGCTCGTATTTTATCCTCGTCACCTGAAGAATATCAGGCACGTCCTGAATACTTATTGTTAGACGTGAAACTAACTAACAAGAACGTATTGTTGGGTGTTGTGTACAAACCACCTAATGTCGGCTATCTAGATCATGTTGAAGCTGCGCTTGCACCTCACATCGCATGCTATGATCATATTTTGACTATAGGTGATTTTAATACAGATCTACTTATGACAAATAGTCAATCTATTTATTTGCGGGATATGTTTCATACACTTAACTTAAATATTTTGCCTCTCAATGCAACACACCACGTTTGCAATTCCGATACCTGGCTTGATGTCGCAATTGTTTCCAATAAAGATAAAGTGGTCAATTATGGCCAGTTAGAAGCTCCAGGTCTGTCTCACCATGATTTATTGTACTTATCCTACTCATTACGTTTGCCAAAGTTTGTACCTAAATTTATTAACTATAGAGACATGAAGAATCTTGACACTGATAAGTTATTATCCGCCGCTGCAGACCTACCATGGCAGTCTGTAACAGCTGTTGCTACTATTGAAGAAAAAGTCGATCTATTTAACCAGCTTGTTCTTGGCTTGTACAACGAATATGCTCCAGTAGTTACTAAGTGTGTCACACGTTCCGCTGCTCCGTGGTTGACTCAAGATGTTCGATCTCTCATGGCTCAACGAGATTCTGCTTTCAGAGATTATAAAACTGCCAAAAATTTAAACCTCACGTCTCTGACGAGTTACATAAAAAATATAAGTATCTCAGAAACAGATGCACACAACTTATTAGAAATTCCAAAATAAAATACTATAGTAATTTGGACAGCAAACAATCATCAGGTACTGTCTGGAAAAATTTACGTGCTGTGGGGGCTATGCCGTCTAAACATACTGAAACTAAGAACATTTTCACTCCAGATGAACTGAACTGTTATTTTTCTGAGCAACAGTGCGAGTATAATAGTGTATCAAAAACTAATCTAATAAAATGAAATTAATTTTAATGCCAATGATAATGTTGTAATAGACAATAAATTATTCTTTCGACCCGCATCTGAGATAGAAGTATACCGAGCTGTTAAACGCATAAAATCTGGGGCAGAGGGTTATGATGGAATTAGTATTAAACTTATTCATATGGTCTCTCCAATTATTTTACCCGCCCTCACTCATATAGTCAACACTTCGTTAACTTTGTGTTCCTTTCCCAGCTGCTGGAAAAAGGCTATTGTAATCCCTCTTCCAAAAAACGCAACCCCCAAGAGTCTGTCGGAATACAGGCCTATAAGTATCCTGCCTTGTTTATCCAAAGTTCTTGAATACATTGTGCATGGACAAATATCCTCTCACATAAATAAATACATGTTACTTGATCCCTTTCAGTCCGGTTTTAGAAGTCAGCATAGTACCTATACTGCATTATTAAACGTCACTGAGGATGTTAGGCGTGTAATGGATTCCAGGCAGCTAACGATAATGTCATTGATCGATTTTAGTAAGGCTTTCGACTCGGTTGGCCATGACATACTTACTGCAAAACTAAGAGTTCTGTTCAAATTTTCGCAAAGTGCATGTGAATGGGTTAAATTATATTTATGTTATAGGTATCAGTGTGTTGTCATTAATAGGGTAAGATCTCGATGGTGCGCTGTTGTCAAAGGAGTGCCTCAAGGTTCTATTCTGGGTCCTCTATTGTTCTCGTTATTTATTAATGATCTACCAAAATGTTTTTCGCATGTGAAATATCATATGTTTGCCGATGATCTGCAGATGTATATATCGTCTTCTCAGAATGAAATTATATTAACTATAAACAAAATTAATTTAGATCTTGAAGCGGTTAGTAATTGGTCCGCGGCGAGTGGTATAAAAATAAACCCACAAAAAACTCAAGGCATAATAATTGGGTCACCCTATTTAGTTGCCACTGTTAAAAACTACCTTTACCAAATATGGAACTCAATGGCACAATCATAGATTTTTCTGGTAGTGTTAAAAATTTAGGTGTTATGATAGATGAATCTTTATTCTGGGCCGCACATATAACTTATGTCTGTAACAAAACCTATACAACTTTGTACTCTCTAAAGCGCTTTAAAATTCTCTTTTCTGAACGTATTAAATTGCTACTTGTGCAGACTTTTATACTTCCATTGATTGATTATTGCGATGTTGTGTATAGTGACCTTTCTGAACATCTTAACATGCGCTTACAGAGATTGCAGAACATGTGTGTCCGTTTTGTTTTTAATTTAAAATCCAGAGATCATCTTAGTGAGTGGTACAGTAAACTGCGATGGTTGAATTTGCGCGGCAGAAGAAATTTCACTGTTTGCTGCTTTCAAATAAAGTGCTGCACGACAACTCTCCTGGTTACCTACGTAATCGCTTCAGTTTCCTATCTCACTCACATGAAGTAAGCACCCGTTCAAAAACTGATATTAATACAATCCCATAAAACTACCTACTTCTCTAAAATAATTGTTGTATGTACCTAATATGGGTTCAATGTAAGAGAAGGCATATATGCCTTAACTGAGCCTAATAAAGACGATTTTATTATTATTATAACATGATCTTAGCTTATAATCATAAACATTTAGCTAAAAGACACGTTGCTGATAAGGAATTAGAAAAGAAAGCGTTTAAAAGAGTATTTGCTCCAGATGCTGATTTAAACGAGAGAAAATGGGCTGGCGTGACAGGATCAGCTATGCATATTAAACATAAACTCACCTGGCGTATTAAAATGAATTATTAATAAAACGTTTGTTATATAAATGAAACTAAAAAATATTGTATTTTGACTGTCTGCTGATGAACTTAAGACTTTAAATATGGATTCTTTTTTTATAAAATAACAGCTTGAACATAAAACGAAGAAATTTAAAGATGAGAAAAGAATGTCTCTTGCTATATATATATATATATATATATATATATATATATATATATATATATATACACACACACACACACACACACACACACACACACACACACACACACCACAGCTTAAGAAATTATCGAAATAAATGAAAACCGGAAAGATGGATTTTTACCAATAATTTTTGTTGAATTAGGAACACTAGGGGCATTAGCTAGTGGCGCATCGTCTATTGTTAACATTGCAAATAATAATAAAAAGAGGGAACAGGAATCAGCAGAACAACAGACATAATTTGGAAACGCGAAAACTAGGAAATGGTGTAAAACATTTTTCGAAAAATAAAAAAAGAAAAAGAAAATAACTCTATTTAGTACTTTGATATTGCAAAGTTCGTTGAAAAATTAAATATGAAACATTTTCGCGTTGTTGAGTGATGAATTACCCAAAATACAATTTAAAAAAGAATGTGGAATAGTTAATTTAGGCGTTTGTAAAAACTATTAAACACATTGGGTTAGTTATTGGGCACAACATAATAACAGTTTTTCAAAATTAATTTGGAAGTAATTTACCGAATAAATTAGTTGAATATTGTAAAACTAACATATCTTATAATAAAGATAGATTACAAAATTTTGATGTGGATATTTGTGGCCAATTTTGTGTAATAGTACTAGACCATCTATGAAATAATTTTATATTTTCAAATATATTTTATTTATTATTGAATAATGAAATTTTCGGAAATGTTGTATTGAAATCACTGTTGAAATATATGAATACTATTACAGTAATGAGGAAATTACTTATAAATTTAATTAAGCAAAAACAGAATTTGACGTAGAAATAATTTATAAATTACAAAATTTAATACAGTCAGATAAAAATTCTAAAAACAAAACAATTTATTGGAAATAATCAATAAAAATTATTAAAGATGAAATAAATAATTATAATCAATTAGTTAGTTCGAAAGATTAAAAATGTGAAAGCGATATAAATTATTTAGCTTTAAAAGACTAAGACATTTGGCTAATCAAATTGCGTTTAATGATGCTGTTAATTTGGAGGATTACCAATCAAACAAAATAAATATTATTCATTTAGTTGGAAAACTTCTGCAAAAGATAAACAATTTTTTATCTAGGTATTTATCAAACAAAATACATTTTTATGACGGATGAAACTAAATAATATACGCAGAAGACAAAATGCAAATCACACAATTGTACCATAACTGGACAAAAATTTATTTGTTTACGCCATTTGTAATAAAGTTACATTATAACTTTTTTTTAACTCCAAAAGAATTAATGTACCAAATAACACTAGTATTATTATTTAAGGGTTAATATTTTATAAATATCAGTAAACCTTTAACATTTTTTCATTTTATTGCAATACTTACCATCATTTAGGTTATGCATCAAATCTATTGTAATAAAACCATAGTCTTTATCCAACATTTTGAACATTTTCTCTAAATTTTTCAAACGACATATCACCAACTAAATCGCTATGAACATGATTAAGAATTGTATATTCTTGTCTAAATATGCAAAGAATGCTAGCATTATCTCTTATTAGTTATTTCGGTACTTTTGAATAAGTTTCAATAAATACAATCGATACTTTTATGTCTACCACGAGTAAAATAGTCTCTTATCATATCTTGGTCATCTAGTGCAACATAAAAAATAACAACAAAATCATTACAACTTCCTACAACATCAAAAGTTCCTTCATTTGGAGAGAAAAAGTGTGATATTGGTTCGTTAATTAATTTAATTGCTGCTCCATTATATTCCCTTAAAGCAATATATTTTGTTTGATTTAAACTTCTCGGACATACGTACAGAGTACTAAAATTCCACCATCCTGAAATATATATATGAGAGTGTGTGTGCGTGTGTGTGTTGTCTGTCATAAGAGTTGTTTTTTCGCAATTTGAACTGTCAATGATCGAGAAACGTATGTTTACAGGTAATAATTCTCCGTGATGTTTTGTTGAAGCAATATAGTCAGGCATTATAGTCTGTCTCTTTTTGCTCAGTATTAATTTTTATACAATATATTTTTATATAAAATGAGTAAAATTTTCATGTTGACAAATACGTAATCTATATTAATAAATATTACATCATTATCAATTACTGACAGAGGGAGACTCGACAGGTTTAATTCAGCTCTTAATACATATCTAACACATAACATTGTAATATAAGTCCATTTGGTCAATATAATATAGAAGATCTTGGAAAAACTATCAAAAACATTCCACCCCCATTTTACAAAATGTTAGCGGGTGTAAAAGAAAATATATCCATTGAATAAGATAAGATAACAAACAGAGTATACTTAGTTTTTGATCTAGTATTTGGTCAATTGGATTCAATTGGTGGTCTGTTAGGTTTTTGCAAAGAATTTGAAGTCTTAGAAAAAAAATAAGTTTATTATGGTAATAATATACCTAAAATATAGTATGTACTTCCTTCAAGGTCATGGTGATGACAGTAAGTATATGTGTTTCCAGGTGCAGGAGTTGAACAGGAACGGTAACTGGACTCCAGTGAAGACGAGGCTGCAAGATGCGATGAACCACACTAGCAGAGCATACAGACGGCTGCAGTTTAAACATGCCTTGCCACTTACGTTCATTGACTTATCCAGGAATACACAGTTGCTATCGCTGCTTCTGTGTAACGGTCTAGATGTAAACGTGGCTGATCCCATGAATCAGACCTTGCTTCATTGGGCAGTTCAAAACAATCAGCTGCAGGTGGTGAAGTTGTTGCTACACCACGGGGCAGACGTGAACGCGAGAAGCTGGTGTGACATAACACCTCTTCATTTAGCGGCATACATGGGTAACCTAGATATCGTGAAGGAACTAGTACAGGCCGGGGCTAACACGACTGTTATAAACATATTTGGGCTCCATGCCCTAGATGTGGCCAGGTTCTTCAATAAGACACAAGTGTCTGAATACCTGGAGCAGTTCCCACACTAGCCTCGTCCGCCACTCAATTAACGTCAATGTCGTTGTTATTGTGAAAGTAGTGATGAAGAAGGTGACAAGGACTCTCTTGTTGACCAAGTATAATTTACCAGAGAGAGTAAGTTTGATGTTATGGTCTATCTAGGAAACTTATTTTCAAAAGAGATTTGTGATGACAGTCGGTGTAGTTTATTGGGCATACTCCTATGCGATGCAGATACTTGTCGAAGATAACAAATGTGTTTGGTTTTGTATCATCGTTGTGTCTTTTTTTGTTCAAATATTTTATTTATTAGTAATTTTGTAAATCAGGTCTCAAATCTGTGTTTTCGGTCTTTGTCGTGTCTTTTCCTTTTTATATTTAATATTTCTTTCACTGTCCTTGTTTTATTTGACCCTAGTCCATTCATGGAATTTATTGTGTTTGAATCCTATTAACAAAAGCACACTTTGCTTATTTGTGTTTTCCATTTATTTTTAGTAAAAGTTGACAAACGTGTGCATTGCAATGAATTATGTCCAAAAACTACATCCAGTAACTTTCGTTAATTATTGTGGATAATTTTGTTAGCAGTTATATATTTGTATCGAGCTTATTGTTTATTCATATTCACCAGACAGCCTTGACTATAACTAACCCGATGTAAGCCCCGGTCTTAGTCTGCTCTCAACTCTACACTCTGTAGTAGAGTAATACTAACACTTACTCGTATTTGATCTTGTTTTTCATTATACCCATGTTACATATGTCTTTCCTTTCTCCCTGGGCATCTATCTTTATAGATCACCCAGTTGAACGTGTCTCTACCTTCATGTGATGTATACCTACAGAACCGGGCCTGTGATATATTATGTTGTACAGGTTTTTGTGAATATGTGAGAGGAAATAAAATAAATAAATAAAATTATAGTAGTCAGAAGCTAACTCTCTAAAGTTCACTTATATTTTGGAGACGACCTACCCTCACCTGTGTCTATACAGTATTTGCTTAGAAGGAGTTACTTAGATTTACCTCTGCCAAAATTTAAATACCAGTGATAATTGACCAATATATTTAAATTATAAAACACAGCTGTCTGTACTAGCAACACACTCTTCTGTAATCTCGGTCAAGTCTGACGTAACCTGAACCGAACAAGTTAACTTAAGTATTCGTGGCACGCCAAATTTTCATTGCCAATCGTACCAATTAGACATATATTTTTATATTATTGTTTTGGTCTTTATTATTCATTCGTTGTGTACTTTACTAACTGAAAACAAAATTTATGAGCAATGATGAATTTTAAATAAATGTATTTGTCAAACTGCATATTATCTTTAAATGCTCATAACTTAGTTGTGATATAATGAGTTAGTATTGCTTCTCCCCATGCCCTTAGATTAAGAAATGCAGTTTAAGGTTGCAGAAAAATAGTAGAACGTTTTTGGAAAATGAGAAAGTTTATGTTATGAGCCAATGAACTGTTGTGTTGAGATAAAATCGTTAAGTAAAATACTTCACTAGGGAAGGGGATGCAATGTGTAGTTAATGAAAGGCAGGCTGAATAAATATCAAGAGTGCTACGGCAATGGCTCGTACTTCTTCTGCCCGTGTTCCACTGGAGAATGTTGATATAAACACCCACAAATACACACATCAACATTATGTAAAGGAACATATAAATATTATACTATTGATAAAAAAAGCAATATAATGTCACTCTTGTTATATATAAGACAATAAAGTGCACGTTGGATGTTTTGGTGTTTGTCAGCTGTGGTAGACGTAACTTTATAGTACTGCGTCGGTATATTAACCAGCTACTTAGCTGGTTTGAGTCCCAGGTGGTGTCATGTAGGTCAAATAGTCAGTCTATAAGCCACCATTTTGTCGTCACAGATATATCAACAAAACTACCAAGGCCTTGTCAGGTAGCTTTTTAACACAGGTGGGCCTACTTTGAATTAACTTCAGACTATGAGCCGTCATACGTTGCATAATTCTATCTAGGCGTTTTAAAATCAACTACTGTTCCTTCCTGAATATACAGACGTACTCATCAAAATTTTTTCAGAAGTAAGAGATCGTTAAATTTTTATCTCACGTTATGTCTGTAAATCTGCTTATAAATGTGTATAAGTATTATATGCATTCCAGATCAACAGAAATATCTGCTGACCTACTATAGAATTGTCAACTGATGCATTTATGTGTTGTATGATGACATCACTTAACTGAAGTGAAATAATTAACAGTTAAATAATGTCTTCCGCTGGCTGCATGCTAAAACCCTTTAAACGTAAATAATATATATGTTTGTATTTAAATACAAATTGCTGTGAAATAAAGAGATTTGAACTTAATTATCAGCCATCTTTTAAAATATTAAATTAGTATAGTTGTGTTTTTATAATCTTATCGTGTAGCCCGCAACATTAAAAGTTCAGTGCAAACGTTTTCAGCTAGTCTGTTCATTTTCGTTATGTGCATGCTGTCGTAACATGCAAGACACGGGCTTATCAACATCTATAGGTCAGGTTGAGTGATAATGCCAGTTGACGTTCACGAGAAAATAAGGAACACTCTGCGAGCGCTGTGGTACTAGTATGTTCTGCTGCGATGACCTTGGATTGCAAGCTTGTATGAATGTAAGAACAACACATCTCCTCATGTAACACACGTGACTATCAGCAGGTCATGTAACTCTTCCAAGAGACTTGTCTGCGTGCATCACTGCAGTTCTACAGACTTTGCGAACTGAAGTAAAGGACATTATTTTCGCTGAAGTTTGCAACAACTCAACTAATACTTAATACCAACGTCATAACATTGTGTTAAGCACAATTTTCATTTTTAGTCGTTGGCCTCTCTCTATTTTTTTCTTTCAAAATTAAACATTTCGTTTTTGTTTTCCTTCGAGGATCGTCATTATATGCTCCGTGGAGGATTGCATATTTACTTACAAAAACTTCCGGCTACACTTACCGTTCGGCATGTTTTCCAGGTGTACAGATTTAGATACATGATTGTTTTTAAATTGAAACTTCTCTGATGTACTATGTATAATGAAAAAAGTCGTTTATATTTTCTTCTAATTTCAATTGAGACTGAATCCTGTACGCGTACTTTATGTATGTAACCAAACCAATGTTTAATTGATATATTTCTTGGCAGGACTGAGTTTCTGTTGTAAAGTAAGTTCTTCGTTACTCCCTAAACCACGAATACCTCATGATGTAGAGACACTTGTCTTTGTGGAAATGTGTCCGCACCACTTTGTTTCAGTGACTTATGTACACAACTGTAGCTCTGGTCCATGGCCATTGGTTGATGGTTTTAACTGCTACGTGTCTTAATGTTTCATTGTATATCAGAGACATATGGCATCGCAGTAACATAGTTCTGATTGGTGCACGCAAATGAGAAACGTCTTTGCACAAGACACGTAGCCAATAATTATTAAAGAAGAACTGAAGACGTGACGCAAGGCATTGAAACAAAGTGCTGCAGATATATTTTCGTGAAAATCGTGGGTCCCTACTCACGAGGAGAGTTTAAAATTTAAGAAAAATATGTCTGAGGTCGAATCGAAGTGTGTCGGCGACGTAGGGCTGGAGACATGCGTCAAAATACATCAGTTGCTATCATTAACTATTTAATTTCTCTTGTGATGTATATATCCGCGCATGAAAGGAGATTATAGTTTATGCTTTCCCGCTCGTTACTTATCACAGTTCAACCAATAAAAGCTCTTATATATCGACTAATTCACCTTGTGCGCCCTCATTGTTCGTAGGTGTTACAACAGCCAATAAGAATAAAGAGAATGCCCGGAGAACGTCTTCAACGTCCGACACCCACGACAATATTACCTCTCACCTCCTCACAGCGACAAAGCTTCCCTTTCCCACCATCAATACAACTCCCAGCCAATCAGCGACCACTTGACACAATGGCTTGTCGTATCCTCAAACATACACAAAAAATTTATTCTAGCACTTAGATATTTCATAAATTTGGTATTAATTGAGTCACCTATAAAAGCGTCGTTAATTTGTTTTGTTTACATATTTTTGTCTATCCTAGCCCCGCCTACCAGCAACACTGGAGGGAGCATTCCAGGGGGAGAGGGTGTTGGTCTGTCCTTCTTGTTACATGTAGCAACCCCGCTCTGCTACTACATGTAGCAATTACTGCGTGAAAACATATATCTTTCCTACAACCTTCTTTCTTACAAAGTTTGATATTGGTAGATTTACAGTAATGTATAATTAATTAGAATTTATTGGTTTGTGGACATACGCCATTGCTCATGTTTTTGCTGATCAAACCAGTGTTGGATGACAAATAACGAAAAACGAGCAAGGAAAAAAATTATATATAAAACGCACACAAAAATAGAAAAAATCAATCCCTGAGGATTTCTGTAATTTTTTTTTTTTTTTCAAATAATTGTTACTATAGACAACAAATAATTCTGGAGACAGAATTCAGTCGGATATCGACACAACACCCAGACACAGAAGACATACACAAATATAGAACCATATACCAATATGAAACAAGATGGAAATAGACAAAAAAAACAGTGACAGTGGACAACAAACACAAGACAATAGACAACACAAGTTAAAACCAACGACAAAATGCAACGTTTCGGGGATTGCGGTATATCCCCGTCTTCAGACGGAGACACAGCTGGTAAGAACACCAAGATGCGAATGAAGCTCGCTAGAAAATTGGGGCTTATATAGCCTGGAGGGTATCTAGGCTGCTCGGCATTTGTGATTGGCTGGGCTCTTGGCCAATGAGAGGCAAGTACTCTCTTGATTGGCTGAGCACCTTGTAGTGATGTTGGCTGGTTTTCTGCCGAGATTGTTAAACATAAATCAGTTTATTTGTTTTATTTATTTATTTATTTTCTGTAATACTGTTTCTTTTTTTTTTTTTACAAAAGGAAACCACATATTTTTCAGTTCAATGCTCTGTTGGCTTATGATGTTTTTGTTACTGGCTATGTAAGCTGATTCTTTAATTTTCCTTTTAATTCTGTCTTTTTCCTGACTTACTGATTTAGCAGAGTCCCAGAGAATTTTGTGGCTATTTCCCCATGCATGTTCTGCAATTCTAGATTTCTGTATTTCACCCATTTGTGTGTTGTTCTTGTGTTCTTTGACGCGAGTGGATAATGTTCTACCAGTTTCTCCTATGTATAATTAACATTAAAATTATTTACTTGGGTTATTCCGGATACATAAAACCGTTTACGTTACAATACCGAACAACATTCTAGGAGAATTTCGACTTATTAAATAATTATTACATACATAATTTTATTTATAAACATTACTGTGCACTCTCGGTACTACACGTGAAAAATTCTTAATGGCCGTCAAAAATATATTTCTTTCTTATGGACCTCACCCTTCTTTTTGTAGTGACGATAAACATGTTTCACTGCTTCCAGTACGGTTCTGCAGTGACTATAAAGTGTTGTATTCACTACAATAATGATAGTAATGGTTGATATCAAAAAATAAAATAAAAAATTTGTAGCCAATACAAAGATTTTTTAAGTACAAGAACAGCTTAACTACTGTGTACATATTTATATAAAGTCTCTTATTGCTTTTACAGACTGATGTACACAGAAAAACACGAAATTGATTCGTTAAACAAAAACACAGAAGCTGATTCATTTAATAAAACGACAGAAGCATTTGTTTGATTTAAACGTTACACATGTACAAAGAAAACACTGTGATCTTCGCTTTAATCCTAAATACATTTTCTTTGCACAGCAAAATGTTTAAATATAAGGAACTGCAAAGTAACTTTGACGTAAATATTTTTGTTTGTTTGAAGGTTAGAGTAATGTTGACAAAAACAGTGTTACTATTAGGATAGTTTAATAAAAATATTCATCGTATAATTTAATGTGGTATTTTCAACACAAGCATTATATTAAAACATTACTACAGTTTATATTAATACAGACAAATTATTTTCAAACAAGACTTAAAGAAAAAAGAAGTGGTTACATCAATCATTATTAAATAGTAAAATTACATTTCTCAACATTTTTATATTCTGTAAAGCAACAAAAATAAAAATAGTACTGTAACTTAATATCCTAAAAATAAAAAGTTTGTTTGTTGTACTTTTACTGTGTAAAGGCGGTATTACTCTTGACGCGAGCACCAGTCTCGCCTGTATCGCTTACCTTCTCAAAGTTTGTAAAGCAACTTGGTTCCAGTATATATCTTAAATATTTTTATTTAACCATATAAAATTAATACATTTACAAATAATCGTATATTTCTTTGTCGTCAATTGCAATACATAGGCAATCCGGGTTCGATCCCCGGCGGACTCGGTCCCAGAGTTTTCACATGTGGGAAACGTGGCGGACGATTTCACATTTCCTTCACCTCTCTCATTCCATCGCCGCTCCATACCCATCACACCCTCACCTCATACGTTCCTCGGACTGGAGGGTGACAGGCATGTCTCACTAGTCGAACAGTCGGCCCAACTTCACCCACACACTGTGACACTGCCAGGAGGCTGGAACATGTAGTGGGTTTAATTTTTATGTTGTGTCATTATTCCACTGTAGTGAGTTAACAAGCCTGTGTTCGAAAGTCAACAATCGTATTTTCCCAACTTTCTGAGTTAAACGTTTTCTCGAGTAACGTATTATTGAAAAACAATCGCTGACGCCGAAATATATTTATTTATTACATTTTCTGCTCCACAGATAACAATTGTAAGTGTAAGCTCGGGATGTGAGATATGCCAACAAACATATAAAACAAAAACTATGTAACGAAATACAAATATTTAAAAGATACAATGGAATTTAAAAAAAAATTAAGTAAAATAATAAAGAAAAAATTGAGAAGTATAACAATAATAAATAACAACAATTCGAGAAAGAAAGTGTTCTTATTATGACTTAATATTCATAAATTCACCAAAACTGCAAAAATTGTTATTTTAAAATTGGTTTTAAAATTTTAAGAAATTGTTTTTCCTTTAAAAAGTATTTAATACCAAAATTTTTAACAGTTGTTAGGTATTTATTGTAAAGTTGAATACATGAAAAATATGGGACTTCCTGATAGATTTTTAAAGAATGTAAGTAGAGTATATGTAGACTGTTTCTAAGCTTTGTTTCATACGAATGAATATTAGAATTACAATAGCCTTTACCATGTTTCTTAATTGTAAACTTGATTTATATATATATATATATATATATATATATATATATATATATATATATATATATATATATA
>PNEQ01035281.1:0-14052 GCA_003012365.1 Medauroidea extradentata | reverse complement strand
CACATATTATCTGCTAAATGGTTATCAATGTAGCTTACAGGAACACTTACAAGTAATGATAAAACACTGCGGTTATAAGTGTTCTGCGGGAACCTACCAGCCTAGTCACCTACCAGTACAGTCACACATATTATCTGCTAAATGGTTATCAATGTAGCTTACAGGAACACTTACAAGTAATGATAAAACACTGCGGTTATAAGTGTTCTGCGGGAACCTACCAGCCTAGTCACCTACCAGTACAGTCACACATATTATCTGCTAAATGGTTATCAATGTTGCTTACATGAACACTTACAAGTAATTGTTTAAACTGCGGTTATGACTTTTCTGCGGGAACCTACCAGCCTAGTCACCTACCAGCACAGTAACTCATATTATCTGCTAAATGGTTATCAATGTTGCTTACAGGAACACTTACAAGTAATGGTTTAACACTGCGGTTATGAGTGTTCTGAGGGAACCTACCAGCCTAGTCACCTACCAGTACAATCACTCATATATTTTCTGCTAAATGGTTATCAATGTTGCTTACAGGAACATTTACAAGTAATGGTTTTACACTACGGTTATGACTGTTCTGCTTGAACCTACCAGCCCAGTCACCTGCCACTACATTCACACATATCATCTGCTAAATGGTTATCAGTGTTGCTTACTAGAACACTTACAAGTAATGGTTTAACACTACGGTTATGACTGTTCTGCGGGAACCTACCAGCCTAGTCACCTACCAGTACATTCACACATATTATCTGCTAAATGGTTATCATTTATGTTTACAGGAACACTTACAAGTAATGATATAACACTGCGGTTATAAGTGTTCTGAGGGAACCTACCAGCCTAGTCACCTACCAGTACAGTCACACATATTATCTGCTAAATGGTTATCAATGTTGCTTACAGGAATACTTAGATGTGTGTGCGCGCGTGTGCACGCGTGTGCGTGTGTGTGTGAGTGTGCGTGTGTGCGTGAGTGTGTTCTTGAGTGTGCGAGCTTGAGTGTGTATGCATGTGTGTGCGTGAGTGTGCGTGCGTGTGTGCGCGTGTGTGCTTGATTGTGCGTGCGTGTGCGCGTATGTGTGCGCGTGTATGCATGAGTGTGCGCGTGTGTGCGCATTTGCGCGGTATGTGTACGTGTGTGTGTGAGCTCGTGATTGCGTGTGGGTATGTGCGCGTGAGTGCGTGTGTGTATATGCACTTTTGTGTGTATGTGCACGTGTTTCCACAATGCTCGACATCTCAAATATTCTTATAGAAGCAAGTAAGCTCGTGAAATAATGAATAACATTAAAAGTAAAATCAATATCTGAGATTCTTGCCATGTTGTTACTTCATAAACTTATTCCCGTAGCTCGACTGGATGCGTCAACTGTATACAGTTCACCGATTCAAATATGAATATTTATTTTCGTAAGTACTTGGAGACATGTGAACATATTGAATACTAGAAATGTGTCATGTCGTCGTTCTTTGCCTACGTGTTTTGTTTTACTTTAAATTTGACTTGCTAACTAAGTGGGCGTGTTGGTACTAGAACCATGATAAACTATTACAATGGCGGGGCGGATCACATCGGCAGTTTACAAATGTACGTTACCATATATCAAATTTCCACAAGAAAAAAGTTAAAGGATAATTATTTTGTCAAATGGCTCAACTCTGGTCATTGATAAATAGTGCTGAAATATTATTGCACATATCTGGAAGCTCTTATTTGTAACTGTACGAGATAATTGTTTTATAAATTTACTAAAACTATTTCTATGCACGATACATACTTACACGTCGAGTGCATTTCCCACAAATGATACTGTAAGCGTTCGACAGCGTCTGAACATGTATTTTCGCTTCATAAGTTAGCCAATAAACTCAAGTATGACGTGTGTCCAGTTCACGATTCTCGTGATCTCTATCGGGGAAAATCTCTGCTGATGTCCTACTTAATAAAACGGTGTGCAACGTCACTTGTTTGTGGTGCTTCCGCAAGTTCTAAGCCATCTCTTGCCTGTATGATCCTGGTATTCTGATGTTGTTATACCAATCGATGTTCGAAGACTTTTGGATGGATGTGTAGGTGGCCAGGGGATATAAGGAAACTGTAGTAGTCTCAGTCGCTCAGTTATTATTCAGCCTCGAAAGTGTAAACATATCCTCTAGCAGTGAAATGGACAACATGCAACAAAGTTGTTCTTATTGCAAGAAGCAGTTTACGAAGATCAAAAACATACGCCAGCATGAAGAAGGTTGTCTTCAGAATGTGAATCATGCTGTGTACCATTGTGAAAAATGTAACACTCAGTTTGGACGTCGCAACAACTTAAAAAGGCATCAGAGTACATGTAAAGGCATCAATCCTCTACCTGTCCTGCAGTATCTGAAGAAAAGTTATTCCGTACCATCGGCGAAGACTTCTATGAAAAAATCAAGAGGACCGACAACTGCTACTAGACACTCTTGCAACTACTGCGATCAGACGTTCGCATATGCTCACGATGCAAAGCGACATGGAATTAGCAAATGCATGATGAACCCTTCCCGTACTGCTTATCGTTGTGATAAGTGTCAACGAGTGTTTGCACGCACTGACAATTTACACAGGCATAATAAAATATGTACTACTAAGCAAGACAATGTGATGCCTTGCGATGTAACTGAAACTAGCACTTCGGTGAATGTGGACGTAAGTGCTGTGTCAAGATATTCATGCCGATACTGTAACAAGGCTTTCAGTAAAAATTGCATTGTACGATGACATGAGAGAACATGTACGAAGAAGACATTACTTGCCGCCACGGGACTCTGCAGCTTGACTTTGGGATGTTACAAGTGGGGTCGCCAGTTTCATACACGAGACAGTCAAGACGGGTTTTTCTACAGTGAATACAACAAGCATGTAAAAATGTGTAAAGCTAAGGCTCTTACGCGTGTACATGCACCAAACTTTCCAAATGCTAATGGATTTGCATTGAAGGAATCTGCTTTTCGGGGTACTATGAAGACATACATTGCAGAAAATATATTCGAAAGTACGGAAAATATTTGCACATTTCTTAACAATATAAAAGCAAATATAATACGTCAACTTTCGACAGAAATGGAAAACAATGGTTCTTTGAAATAAAAT
This sequence comes from Medauroidea extradentata, assembly GCA_003012365.1. Lineage (NCBI taxonomy): Eukaryota > Metazoa > Arthropoda > Insecta > Phasmatodea > Phasmatidae > Medauroidea > Medauroidea extradentata. The sequence continues at coordinate 10,922 of PNEQ01035281.1, read as the reverse complement.
ATATGGCTAGAGTGTGATTACACTAAACCTGAGTTACGTCCGAACGAACAGTGCAAGAAAGCTTTCAAGACAACAAACGTACCTCTCTATAATTTAGATGACATCGAAAGCAGCATTGAAAAAAGTATACAGAAAATCTGTCGTGAGGAAGAAGAAATGACTATGAAAGGGTCAGGTTGGACACTAGCTGCCGTCAACCATCTACAACTGAGAACAAATGTGTTAGATCCACTACAGATTTCGTGCAAAAAGTTTTAAGGTACCCTACGTGGCTTGAGTCTGCAACCATCGAGTTACTGTATCATGTATGCGAAAATAATAAATTCATGAAATAAACCATTTTAATTAACTGATAAAACTGTTATTTAAATGTACAATCCCCTTCCTCGTGGACGAATTATCAATCACGTTCCCCAGTCCCAGGGAGGGAAAGTAGGTATTAATTCGCTGTACCTGTGCGAAGCCGTTCAGTCGGGCGTTTGCCGTCGACGGAGATACACGTCTCGTCTCCTGCCTACGTGGATCGCTGATCCTTGATCGCAAACTGTAAGTACTAACAATCATTACAATTACCGCAACAGAGTAGTCATTCAAATGATGTAATGGTCAGATCACTCTCCTCTCCAATAAATGCGATCTGAGTTCGATCCTTCGTCAGGGACTGGCCCCCCAAAATTTTTGACATTGGCTGGTTGAATGGTTTTCTCGGGGTACTTACGTTTCGGCTCGTCATGTTAATTCCAACATATAGTCATTGTAGTAGTAGGGTCTAATTACACCCAATCCTTCGATAGATGCTTATGGCTGTCCCCCCGGCTACAAGTCTGCATGTAGGGGTAGGATACAGGTACACGATATTAATTTATTTTACTGCCTACTTCCCCCACTTGTTGTCTTTCGCGATGTAGGTGAACGAGAATTTTATTCCTTGTGGAAATGTAAGCGGGGAACTAGCATGACGAGTCGTCGTCAATATATTTGCAGTGCACTGCAAGGCGAATAAATTTATGCGTCTCTTAAGCTTAGTTTTTTTAAATTTACTTTTTCATCGGAGATGGAAGCCTGCACATGAAAACGAATTTCAATTGTTCATAGCTCTAGCAGCTGTTTAGTATGACTTAATGTTATTTTCTTTCTTAGAGAAAACTTAATGTTTCTAGAAGAGATATGTTGGGAAACTAGCTGGTCAAATAAAGATGCGTAGTCGTCAAAGTATTTGCTAATGTGTCAGTGAACTTTTTCCTTGTTGGCAGTAACCTCCTGTTTAACTAACGTCGAATCAAGTGAAAAAACTTCTGAGATGTAATTGATTTCCTTGACGGCTCTTTGGTGTTTGAATACATGTATGATGTCGGCCTAATGTATGCGTCTCTGAAGACTTTATTTTATTCGCTTTTATTCTTCGGTGGAGTAATCATATACATAGCTTGAATTTATGTAATAAGTATTTAATCTCTAGTCTCTTCCCTTTTACTGAATTTCGCCCAATTCTTTTTGTGAAATTTTAATGCTACTAAGTGTGATGAGCGTATTGCTATGGTTTTAATGGCATTTCATTCCAAGAAAAATATATAAGCTCTAATAGTTCACTTGCTCTTCACTTCTTGACGACAATGATGCTGACTTGGAACGACGTGCTGTGTAGAGATATATTATTTCTTCAGGCTGGAATTTCTACACATGGAAATAATAGTGACGGATTGTACAGTTGGTACAAGCAGTATAGTTTATTAGAAAGCTATTATTGGCCGTTTGATTTAATACTACAACCATACTTGTAGTTTATGCAAATATGTGTACAAAAGGATAGCTGAATTGTGTCAGGAGGGAGAGACGTAGAGTGTAATACTGTAACCTTGTTGAGACACTATCTCCGCGATTATGTTAAGCGTGTAGAAGACACCATTCTAACCAATTCAAAGTAGCTCTGTAACGAAATAAAATACGACGGGGAGAGATATATTCTATTTAATCCTCCGTATAATTGTTAGTATAAAAAACCCCAGCGAACATTCCCCTTAAAGGATTATTCTAGACAATTTATACCTTGCAAGAATTACAGAATAATGGCAATCTAGACAAAAAACCTTATTTCTGCTCGAATATGATACAGCAAGATAAACATGCATATTCTGAACAATTTAATATCCAAATAAATGATAGAACATGACCTTCTAGAATGAAAAAATGGTAATTATTAAAAAAACTTATAGAGAATGAAGTAATTATTCTAGTCAGTTGAAAACACTAAAGGAACTAGACAGCATTACCTCCTAGTAGGAATGATGGCGACTATCATAAGTTTGCTCATAATACATGTAAGGAATTTTCTAGTCATTACCTGAAGGAATGAAACAGCATGGTTTTTAAGAAGACAAGATGACGACGGAATGATAGAGCATTAGAAAATAATACGAATATTCTAGTCAGTTATATCCCTGAAGAATTATTTAGCACTGTCTAGACAAGATGTCAACTACCGTAAGAATGACATGGCATACAAATAATATGAATATTCTTGTCAATTAAATATCTAAAGAATTAGTGAGCCTTCTAGAAGGCAATGTGACGACTACTCCCCAGAATGATAGACCATGCCATGAGAAAATAATACGAATATTCTAGTCAGTTAAATCTCCGAAGACTGAGAGAGTATAACCATCTAGAAGGTAAGATGGCTATTATAATGGTTATACATAACAATACATAAAGAATTTTCTAGTCTAAACCCGAAGTAATGATAGAGCAATCAATACCTTTCAGAAGGCAAGATGGCGACTGCTCCGGAATGATATAGCATGAGAAAATAATACGAATGTTCTAGTCAATGAATGAAAAAGCATGACTATCTGGAAGACAAGATGGCGACTTCCATGGTCTAACGAATTTTCTAGACCAATTCACAGAAGGAATGATACAGTATGAACATCTAGAAGACAAGATGGTGACTGGCTCCCCAGAATGATAGAGCATTAAAAAGTAATGCGAATATTCTAGTCAAATCCTTGAAGAGTGATAGACTAGACAAGATGGCGACCACAATAAGAACTATACAGCATAAAAAATAATAAGAATATTCTAGTAATTTAATTCCCTGAAGATCGAGAGAGCATGACAATATAGAAAACAAGATGGCGATCACCATGGTCTAACGAATATTCTAGACCAATTACCAGAAGGAATGATAGAGCATGACCTTCCAGAAGACAAGATGGCAGCTGACCCAGAATGATAGAACATGAAAAAGTAATATTCTAGACAAGATGGCGACCACCATTGGAATGATTTATCAAAATAATAAGAATATTCTAGTCATTTAAATCTAGAAGACAAGATGGCATATGCCCCAGAATGATAGAGCATGACCTTCCGGAAGACAAGATGTCGATCGTCTCCGGAATGATAGAGCATGAAAAAGTAATACGAATATGTTAGACAAGACGATGACCACCATTAGAATGATATAAAAATATAATAAGAATATTCTAGTCATTTAAATCTAGAATACAAGATGGCGATTGCCATGGTCTAACAAATATTCTAGACCAATTCCCAGAAGGAACTATAGAGCATGACCTTCAAGAAGACAAGATGGCGACTGTCCCCAGAATGGTAGAGCATGAAAATGTAATATTCTAGACAAGATGACGACCACCATTAGAATGATATATCAAAATAATAAGAATATTCTAGTCATTTAAATCTAGAAGACAAGATGGCGACTGCCATGACGAATGTTCTAGACCAATTACCAAAAGAAATGATAGAGCATGACCTTCCAGAAGACAAGATGGCCGCGTCGACAAAATGGCGGCTCCCTGTGACAGCCTCGAGCTGACTCGCGAAATTGAGTCAGTTTGCCGCTTTAAGCAGCCAGAGGGTCAATGTTGATTTTGGGTCAATGACTCGGTGGTTGGAGGGAAATTTGGGAAATTTTGAGGGAAAAAAGGGAAATTTTGAGTCAAAATGAGCAGATTTTGAGGGAAAAAGGGAAATTTTGAGGGAAAAAGGGAAAATTTGAGAGAAAATCCAAGATGGCGGCTGAGGCTCCGAGCTCCGGCTATACGCGACACCAAAGTGCACCTACTATTCCCTTCTACTGATGAGCTATAAAGTTTTTGTTTTATGAGCACAAATTGTGAAATTTCAGCTGTAAGCAGCACACAATGATTACTAATTCTTGGTGTACGAGCGATACACGAGAAACAATTTCTTCGATGAATAGTGGTAACAAATCGGCTATAAAGACAAGTAGAGCTATAAGTTCTTTGTTTAAAAATCACATATTTTGACATGTATAGTATAAGCAGCAGACATTGATCACTAATTCATGGCACATGAGTTCTTCGCGAAGAACGATTAAGTTATTTCGATGAGAACTGGCTAATTTCACTGTAATTTTTTTGTAATTTTACACAACTGTATGTAGCAGCATACTCTTCACACATGTTCCTGTTATTTTACACAACTTATGTTCGTGTCTTTTCACACCACCTATGTCTGTGTTAACTCGCCGTACATAACAACAAAAATACAATAAATGCGTGTATAATAACAATTCAACTGGTGGTTAAATAATTCGTACTTCAAAGGGGAAAAGACTTTTAAAATACATCAGTTTAATTTCGTGACTGTAACAATCTGGTGTAAAATCTTAGTTGCTTGTGGAACAGTAACTTAGATATAGAATACACTTTTGTTTTTCATAATTCTTGGCAATGCACGGCATTGCGTTATTAACGAGCAGTTCCAAGTGATGGAATTTCTGATCCTGGGAGGATTGGAACCTACGACCTTTGTGTTAGCTGTCAAAGAGAATAAACACGAGACTACCAATGGTTGGTGACATTTGTAGTTCGTGACCTGGAGTACTAGTCCAGTCATTTTAGGGATTTACCTTGAAATAATTCCCTTAAAGGAGATACTGGTCGTATGCATAGTACCAGTACCCAGTAACAACATATAAAAAACCAACACATATTGGTGCTGTGCTACGGCCGCCATATTAAATATGGTGACAGAGTTTCACTTTTTTGTCATATTTTAAGAACAGTTAACAAAATTTTAAAAATTTCACATAAAAATTTAAGTACATTAAAAATACATATTTTATGAAAGGATAACTTTCTTTGTGTGTGTGTTGGCTTCCGTGTTATTTGCAAGATAAGATTATGTAAATCAATTATCGTTAATATATATATTTTTTAATAAAACCCCATTATCTCAATAAATTGGTGGCTTATGTTATAAATCAAATTAACGTTTTGTCGACAATTTATTTACTAATTTGTTCATAAAATCAAGTGTTTGTTAGGAAATTAAAGTAGGCAGAAAAATAAAGCAGATACCATTCAAAGCTATAAGAAAGTCAAAAATATTTCTGGGTTCAAGTATATCACTTTAAATCTCATTAACATTTCTGAAGAGGCAACAAACATTATTGGGAAAACGACATCACTTGATTTGCTTTGGGCAGCCGGCTACACTGCTAACAAAGAGCCACAATCATTATAAAATGGCTTTATGCAGTCAGCAATGGCACAATCTAGAAATGTTACTACAAAGACAATACCTCTTCCTTTTATTAATGGGAATCCATTAAATCTTTCAACATTATATTCAGTGTTGTATTTTGCTGCAGAACAAAGCCAAGTGCAAGGACACGCTTGTGTTATAACTTTGGACCAACCATTATTCATGAAAAATTCTGAAATATTATTGTCTGTTGACAAGAACAATCCTGTAAGCTCTGTTATTGTGAGGCTTGGTGGTTTTCATATGTTATTCTCATTTCTTGGATCAATTGGTTATGTAATGAGAGGAAGTGGAATTGAGGAGCTGTGGAAAACAGTATAAGTTTTACACAAAAAACTCAATCCCTCAAATGTTAACGGGTCATTCTTTTTCACAGGCTGTGCGGGCACATATTCTGACGGCAGCTACAAAAATTCAAGTCATTTTTGATCCTGATGGAGAAGGATTGGATGACAATCTGCTCACACTCCGCTCAAGTTCAACCATGTATTCATTTGCATCGAAGAAGCAGAAAATTACGATTTACTTGAATTTCATGAATTTTTTTTTTCAGAACAAATGTAAATATCTGGCGTCCAAGAGCAGAACAGAAAAAATTTGGTCGATGTACCTTAATCAAGTTCTTCTCATGTTGAATTTTATTGAGATGAGAAAACTGGGAAATGAAAACTACATATTTCAACGACTATTCAGATGATGCCACTCTTTCCACATAGCAAGCCATACACTATACGTCAAGTCACCGCAACTTTATGTACAACAAATGATGAATCTTCAAGAAAGTATGTCCCCGGATGACTTAAAAAGTTTACTACCGATAGTTGCTTCACAATATGTAGTCAAGAAAAAGAAGGTCTGGCGTTTGGACTGATATGAATATAGAACAAATACTGATGAGATCAATGAAATCATTAGGAGGTTTGACTAGAGGACGAGGATTAAATTAAGATAGTATAATGAGATAGATTTTATGTGCCCCTGTTGCATCGGAAATTGCTACAGAAGTTGAAGATTTTGCAGGTATTTCTCCCGAAACATCAGAGCAACACAAAGATCTAAGGAACAGCAGCATGATAAGGGACACTAATTACGAAAAAAATATTCTTGAACTGGCTGAAAAAAATACAACACTTTCCAGATTTCAGAGAACCTTGTCAGTATATATTCTGGTATCGTTGGAGACAGCACGGTGTCATGTGATCTTGCCATTGAAAAGGGAAAGGAATGTATGGATGCATTGAGGGAAAAAACATGTTTCGATGTAGTTATTCCAAGAAAAGCAAGGGCAATACCACTAGGAGCTGTGTCATCTGTTAACATTAGAGGGAACGCAGTTCGCATCATTGTGCAACAGTTATTCAACAGGATCATCTGCTTAAACAACACTCCAGAAGACCTTAAAGAATATTTTAGATATGAATTGGCTCCAAGACCCCCTACTTTGTTCACTGCATCTCACATGCGGAAAGGAACGAAATCTTCCCTTGTTTCAACTTTTCAACCAGAGAAGGAAAATATCTCTTCCCCTCAGAATTGTATGTATGTTGTGGATAGAGGCTACCAGCTGAACTGTGTTGTGTGGCCTAGACCAGGGTCGTACACGTACGGTGATATCATAGACGCTTATAAGTCCTATGTGGAAAGGCACTTCATTAAGAATAATTATATTATCGTTTTCGATGGTTATCCTGATTCTCCAACAGCCAAAGGTGAAGCACATACTCTTCGTTACAAGATAAAAGTCTCCGAAGTTCAGTTCAACAAACATACTTATGTTACTCATGCCCAGTGTGACTTTCTCTGTAATATTAAAAATAAAAGCATCTCATCACAATGCTTGCACACGAATTGACAAAGGCAGGATTTGAGATACATCAAGCAGTGGATCACGCTGATGTTTTGATCACCAAAGTGGCTCTCCAGTATGCCGCTGATACAGAACCAGTAGTAGTTGTTGCCAGGATACTGATCTTTCGGTGTTATTAACGTCTCTGTCCACAACAGAAAACATATTTTTTTTTTCTGCCATTAGCTGGTAATAAAGGAGAAAGTGTTTTCGATATCTCTAAGCAACGAGGGCTTCATCATGATGTTAAAGATGGGGTTTTATTTTCTCATGCAATATCTGGTTGTGACACAACTTCCGCTGTTTTCAGGAAAGAGAAAATTAAGTCTCTCAATTTATTAAAGAAGAATGAATGGTTGAGAAATACAGTAAGGGTTTTCAACGAAAAGACGTCAACAAGAGAAGTAATTAGTACGGCAGGAAAGGAATTAATGATTGCATTGTATGGCAAATCAAGGAACAAAACATTGTATGAACAAAGATTTTACATGTACAATCAACTAACAGCGAAACACCAGCTGCAGGCTAATTTTGAGTTAGCCACACTTCCTCCTACGTAGGCAGCTGCAGCTCAACACAGCTTCAGAGTTTATTACAGAAGTGGTTGGGAAACGATCTGGACCCTTGTGAATGGGGATGGAGACTTTTTGGTAATTTACTACAACCTAAACTGACATCTCTCCCGCCAGTTCCAGATAGACTGCTGAATTTGATTTCGTGGTTCTTGCAAGTGTAAACAAGCAGGTCTCCTCTGCTCAGCTATGTGTGGTAAATGTGAAGGCCTAACATTTGAGAACTCACTTGATGTGGACATTGAAGACAATTATGCTTGCTGTGTTGGTTGATAAAAAAATATAAACCATTCTTATAGTTGAAATATTAAATTTTTTTATTTAACGTTTAATTATTTTACTTTTAAATGCTAGTAAATATTAAAATTCATACTTTTCTTACATCTCTTGTGACTTTGAATTTGGATAGTATACATAAAAATGCATTGTCTGTGTTTATGCTGTACCATTTGAGTTAGGAGTTAATTAAATTGGTGCTCACATGTTGACGTGTTCATTATGTTCAGAAATTAAATCCAGCTTGTTATATAATGTTGAACTATCGACCAAAAAACTACATATTTTAATACAGAATAGAAACCAAAATTAAATCTAAAACGTGTTTCAAGAAATACTTTACAAGTTTTACAGGTATAACTAGCAGTTTAATTATATATTGCCGTTTTATATTTAAAAAGTTAAACAAAATTAATTGGAATAATTTTAATTTGCGAATAACTCAGAAACCAACGAAGATACAAGACATTTTACTCTACGGTAAAGTTTGTATTTTTTAATGTACTTCAATATATACTCAATTTTTTTTTTTAAATATTTGTTACGATTTCCGAAATATAGCCAACAAAGTGAACATCAGCCAACATTTTCCAATATGGCGGCCACAGCACAGCACCCACAAGTGTTGATTTTTGATATGTTGTTACTTGGTATAAGTGTCATGCATGTGTCAAGTATTCCCTTTAAGGGAATTTTATCAATGTAAGACCCTTTTTGACTTAATATAACTGGCCTATACATACAATGCAGACTATATGTGGCAATCTCAATAAGCTATTTTTATACATACTGTGTTATTTTAACACACTCTTCACCAATTCACAAGGAAAGATATTTTCCTTTTTATTGCTACGGGTACTTTTGCTAAATTGTACAACTACTGTATACCACGACCCAGTGAATGGGCATGGATGAAGCTTATTATACCAAGTCAACTTAAGCTTAAAGGAAATTTATATAAAATTAAAAAAAATATTTGTGTAAAATGACTACAATTTCATCCACGAGTGGGCAAGTGTAACTACAGAAAAACATAATGCCAAAATCATATATATTTAAAATTTTCTTATTTAACCGACGTTTATCTTTGCATAGTATAGCGATTTCACCTCCAAAGAAATTTACAACCTAAGCCTAAGTGACCAATATAAATTGATTATTAGGCCAATGTTTGTTATTCGTAAATAAATATTTTCTTTCTAGACGCATTTAACTCCGGCGATAATTTCCGCTCAATTACGTGTCAAAGTAAAATAAGGGTCAACAGAAAACATTTGCACTGCTTGTTAAATGTAATAGATGCATTGTTTGCAAAAATAATGTTGAGATGATTATAGTAATACTCCAATTTATAAGACAGCATGGTAACAGGCTTTGCACATTGTTACTGTAAATCTATACGCTGACGCGAATTAGTTCATGCAAAAGGCGCGTTATAATAAAATATAATAAATTTAGAGGTTAGTAAAAACATTTTATGGTAAAGTTATCACGTCTTACTTTAGAGAAGGTAAAACTGTTACATCCTGCTACTTAAAAACAAGCTTAAAACTTTTCCTTGCTAGGATAGTTATCTCTACGCAAATCAATTGAAAAAATTTACAAATATTTTAACTTATAAAATTTGTAGTGTGTATCACGCATTTTTACAATGAAATTAGTGTAATTTTACAAGGACAGCATGGTAATAAAAAATAATACGTTTATTATTACTGTCTATGTCAGTGTATTAATGCACTTACATTCAAAAAAAGTAAGTTAATATCAACTTTCTAGCAAATTTAATTATTTAATTGTGCTTCTTCATCAAAGGTCTGTACACAATTTTGTGGAACAGTAATAACATTAGTGTAATAATACACTTACTCTCATGGTACTCCATAATTAAACGTATAGAAATATATATATATATATATATATATATATATATATACACATACATATATGAGCGTGTGTGTGTGTTTTACATTGTACGTCAAATCCGCGAAAAAAGAATATTTTTGAGTTTTCCTCTAAAGAAACACAAATTTAGAACTAATTTGTGGTGTATGAGGTATTCACGATAAACAATTATTTCGATAAGTGGTGGCTAACTTGAAAGTTCATGGGCGAAGAAACCAATTAATGAACAACTTTTTGTTTGACGAACACGAATTTTGTCATGCCAACTATAAGCAGCACAAATTGAACTTTCATTCGTGATACATGAGCGATTCGCGAGAAACAATAATTTCGAAAAGAAGTAGCTAACGTGACGTCAAATCGGTAGATAACGAACTATTGAGCTGCAATGTTTTTGCCGTTTAGCCCAAAATTTTATATACAGGATGTCCCAGGAAGTAGTGTCAAGCCGAAGCAGGGAGATAGAGGACCAGAAGGGCTATCAGAAACACCCCCATGTGTATAGTCAGATTGTTGATAGTTTAGATGTTACGAATTTTTTCCTGTTTGTTGTGCGATACTGGCAGTCATGGCAGAGAGTACTGGTTATTTTCATAGATAACTGTGACAGATACTTGAATGTGTGTGTTAAAATAGGAGACAGACTGGTCGATCGTGTGTGGTGATAATTACGTACCAGTGTCGTAGCATTATGTCTATAAAATTATCTGAAGACAGACATTATCTGAAAGATACGTTTAACCTTAACGTTTCGAGAATTGTAAAAATTTAAAATTACATCGAACGGGTAT
>PNEQ01035278.1:0-14051 GCA_003012365.1 Medauroidea extradentata | reverse complement strand
ACAGGTCGAGTTCGTCATATGTTCTTTCACTAATGTTGTATTCAAATAGGAAAATACACGGAACTACGTACAATAAATCGCTACCAACCATACAAGCAGTAAAGTAACTCTTGTTAGTGGTGATGTATATGCAGTAACGGCTAGTGATTTTTTTCAAAGGTTAAATCTTTAGTGCTCACTTTATTCCGAATAGCCTATAATCTAGTTTTATACAATAGGTCATTGAATATAGAGTTAATCAGCTAGGTAAAACTTTGCAATCCTTAGTGTATTACGCACTTCTGGTGACAAGGGGAGGGTTTACAAGCATACGGTTTTATTCCGTACGTAGTCTGCCTATTTAATTAAATTAATATTCCATTTTAAAAATGTGTTTGGTTTATGTCTGTGACAGTTAAACAAGTACTTGACATGGACAAACCTATGTTTATAAAATTTTGGGGTGACAATTACACTAAACCCTCAATTTTATGAAGGTAGTGATTTTACGAATATATTCTTGGAAACCGTCCAAAAATTGAAACAATTAAAAATAAATAAATAAATGTTAAAGCTGTCGAAAATTCTGATAATGTACATCGGAGAGCAACGTTCAGCCTGTGAGCACTACACATGTTACACAGTTTGTCTACCCCTCATTTCTCCGTAGATAACAAGGCCTTGACAGCTATAGTTTCATGCTTGTCTCGTGGCCAGCAGATCCCACCAACCCCTTCACTTTATATGTTCCCAAACCTCAGCATGGGAAACAAATTGCAATGAGTTTCCCGGAAACTGTCATATCCTCATCCCCTTAGAAGACATCCAAATGGTAACCCTTCCCTTTTCCTAGCCATTATTAGCTCACTTTCAACTTTCACACGTATACTAACGCCGGTAAAGATACTCTCTATTACCGTATGCAGCACAGGATTTTTCGTACCACACATCTCATCCAAACAACCAATCACATATCTTGTATGTTATTTTTCGAATTTTGGCTGTTTTTAGTAGTATATTCAATTTTCGTGGTGAAGTGAGAAACTTCTTGTGTTGCAATTTCCTCAAGGCTACAAAATTTGTGGCACCGACGTTGTGGTCAGATCCTTAACTTAATTAAATTTATTTGTGAAGCAGGTGATTGACACACATTTACCTTTGAAGAGTATTGCACTGTGGCGGAGGTGAATGTGTGTGTGTGTGACCGTGAAGCAAAGTAATGGCATGGAAAAAAAAAAGTGTGCATTATCAACACTACACATCAGCAGTGCTGGTATCTGGAAAGTAAACACGACTGGGCAACAGGTAAAAACGGCATAAGTGACTAAGCCTGAACTAGTTAACGATGCCGTTTTTGCATTTACTCAATTCTTGCCGCACTCACACAATATATGGGCATCCATCATTAAAAGGGCAAAAATACCAAACACAGTACAGCATGAAGGCTGTCTTCAAACTTCACTTGATATTTTTATTCTTTTGTGTTGCAAATGGATAATAGACCAGCTCCACAGACACTGTAAAAAATGTTACGAGCTTCACTAATAATGGTTACCTTTGACAAGAAAGAGTCTTGTAAACCTTTTTACATGTATTTTTTCTACAAAATGCTACAAACATGAAGTCTACATGATCACGAGAAGGCATCCGTGCTTGGTGTTCAATTTTTTTTTTTTTTTTGACATGGGATTGGTCAATCAATCATTCACAAGAGTGATTTTAATCTGTAGACGTCTATCTATTGATATAAATTTAAATTACAGTTATCATTTGCCGTATTTTTGTGTATGGGTGTCACTATTTATTCACAAGAAGATACTCTGTGATCTGTGTTTTTTCTAAAAAAAAACATCTTTCTGTCATATTTACAAATAAGGGTCCCCTTCAATCGGAAGAAGTCCGTCTTGTGATATAAATGTATATTTTAATGATAACTTGCCTTTTCTTCCCGCAAAACGCAACGAAAGTCGGGACCCCATTGGATACACTTTGCAGAAAAAATGCAATAATATTTGTAAAAGGTGTGTGGGGTGGCCACAATTGATTTTACGAAGGTTGCAATTTTATGAACGTCATAAATGGAACCATCCGTAGTGGTAAAATCTAGGGTTTAGAGTAGTTATTTTTAATTTTGGCAACAACAGCGATATAAAGGCAATACTTTCAGGAACCATGGACAGTCATTAAATTGAACTTCTACTGTAGTAGAACTTTAACTGTGAAATAGGAGAAATATTTTACCTGTAAGCGTGGCAGCCATACCCCACACCAAGCAGAACAGCAGAATACATTGCAACCACACAGTGCTGACCTGTCCCTCAGACTGCAGTAGGCAGCTCAGAAGCATGCGGAATGACTGTAAACAAGTTCTCACACCAATCAGCACACTTCACTTACTGCAACACACCCAGTATCTCATGACATTTTAGTTAACTTTGTTGCAGAAATGTTTTGTAATTTAATGCCCACATTTCGCAACACCAACTAACAAATTATTAATAGTACTTGTTAAAGATGTTGAAAATAAAATGTCACTTTTTTCAAAAGTACAACTATAAATACAGTAAGATCCGTTGTTATGACCCCCTTTATTTACGGCCATCCTGTTTTACGACCCTTTTTTGAGGAACCGTAAAAAATTTAGTCGAAAAATTAATGTAAACCAGCTGAAAAATAAATTTGTTCCATTTATTGCTTACCTGTGTTGCATTTTCTTTGGCGTGTTCTGTGCTGCAAGAAATGCACGGCTAAAAATAAACACCATGCCTGACTCCACAGCAACCAATACACATACGATCCCCCACCCTCTCCACCAAGCCTCCATCAAACCAGACTAAGATTGTGTGCGCGCGTGTATCAAATCAACTGCTGTGCCTTGACGTGACAAGAAGGCAAGGCACACAGCGGCGGAGGGGCTGTAGGAAGGACGCACAGACATCCACTCGTCGCCAAACCCAGCAGCTGCATTCCTGAGCTTAGCCTTGTCATCAGCAGGCCACCGGGTTGGAGGAGGAAGGGGTTTGAAGAGAGGATACTTTCTTTTCTTTCCCTCCTCACACACAGCAGAAAAAAAAGGTCTCAGTCCATAAGAGGAAAAAAAATCAATCCCATTTTTTTTCTAGCATGTTTGGTGATGGCCTGCAAAGAAAGGGAGGAGGAGAAGATATGGCACACTTTTTTTTTCATTGCATCACAGCAAAAAATTATCAGCCTGGCACTGTCCGCAAAAGAAGCAAAAAACAAAACACTCCAGCATTACCTCATCTATTTTCTCTAGTTTCACATTAGTTTGTGCGACAGAATTTAAATTGGCTTGACCTTGACAAGTTCCGTTGCATTATTGATCTCCTGGCACGTGAGACATGTGGCTGTGCTGTGGCATAAAAACGGCATTTGATGCAAATACAACTAACGCAGTTGCCATGTGCTGATAATGTTTTTGACTACGTTCGCTCAACAGGGCAGCGATAATATTGATTTCGCCTCTATCTGCAGTGTAGAGTACTAAACTGGTGTGCAGTGCCATAGTTGTACGATTTTTAACATAGGCCTAGGACTATAAGCGATAATGAGTCATTTTATGTATGACAGCACCTTTAAAAAGTAAATTTTTAGCCCTTTTGAGGGTTCATATTCACGTTCCTAATAGGTGTACTGTGTTTTCAGGAAGTATAGACTTTTTTTTTATGTTTGTACTTAAAAAAAAAAAAACGTTTTATCAGTACTGCTTAAAATCTTGTGTGGCGACACAATGAAACAATACTTGTACAATAATCAAACAACACAGACTCAATGGCTGTACTGAAAGACTTTAAACCATTGCAGCATACTTTCACGTAAATAATACAAGTTGTTCTGTTGTGGTCTGAGCATAATGCCAGGCAAGCAGGATGGATCATGCGCGCACAGCCAGCTGAGAGCAAGAATGGCCAAGGCTAGCCGGCCGCTCTCCCTTCCCTCATCCCAAGCAACCATGCCGAGCACGCAGCACTGGCCGCATCCCAACATACGTTACAGCACACTTGGTTTTCAACAGTGTGAACTGCTTACAAAATCTATATGTATATTAAAATCTCAAATAATATGTTAATTTTTCAATAATAAATCACATGATTTCTCCATACTAAGTCAATGAAGGTGGCCAGGACATTACAAGTTTATGCTGTTTTTAATGATGAAGAGAAACTGAAGATTGCTTAATAGAATATAATTTTTGCGGGTGCATCTGACTATTGAAATTATATATATTTAAATTTAAAACTGTATTTTTTTACATACGAGATGACTGAAAATACAGCTTTGTGCGAAATATGGCAAATTTTTACTTATAGGAATACCAGGTGGGTTAAAATCGGCCCAAAATTTTCCTACTCATCTATTACGACTCCCCTGTTTTACAACCGTTTTACCAGAAACCGTGATGGGATGTAACAACGGGATTCTACTATATGATGCATACTGTAAAACCCTACTGTAATAACCCCTTTTACATACTCTTCAGACATCAGCTCTACTGTAACCAATAGCTGTTGATCCCATTCCTCCTCTCCACCAAGGCGATCAGGGTACGTTTCCCAGCGGGGCCGGTCTACGGATTTTTTGCATGTGGGAATCGTGCTGGATGCTATTGGTTGGCTGGCATTCGTGGGGATTTCCCGTTTCCTCCACCTCCAACGATGCTCCATACTCACCTCATGTCACCCCAAACCAGGGCTAAATACTTCAATGTTAGCACTGACCAAACTTTCTACCTCACTCACCCCAGTCTTCCTCGACAAGACAAGTGTTTCTTAAAGTGACCATTGACAGTCTAGATTTGTCACACTGTCACATACTTGTCAGCTCAAGATCTTGATTGCTCATAATGCCTGTCCTTGCTTGTGTTATTGCTTTAATTAATATTGCAGTTTTCTGAGACTTCTTCATTTGGATAAAACCAAAATAAATTACTTATTTATAACTTTATTACAAAAAGAATGTCAAAATGGAGTTCACACATTGCAGAAGTTACAGGGCATGTGGTGTTTATACTGAAATTTTTTTGCTTAATCAGTAGTGGTGGCTGTTACTAGTAGTATTCTTTAGTCACTTCCAACTCAATATCATAGTGTTTTCTTTTGCAGTTGCTCCAAGAGCAACGGCTTGGTTGATAGTTACTTTCGGCCTTCAGCCTCGACGAAGAGTGATATTTTGCTGATAAAGCACCAATTTTATCACCTCTTACATTCTTCACAATTTTAGCATCCTTTACCTTGCACCCTATTTATTATATATCCCGCAATACCACTTTGTAGGACCCTTGATCGTATGTCATGACTGTGCCCTACCTCGCTATTTCATCGTTGCCAGTATCTACGTGCAACAGGTCGGCGCATGTGTCTGGACTGTTAGTTTGCCCGATGTGTCCACCAGGTGCATGACGTGCATCATTCCCCTCCCGCTGGCCACCCTTCCTTCTCCCTCCTCCCATGCGCATGCGCTGCAACTTGTTTGGCCGGCTCATCGTCGGGCGTGTTAGTGGTTGAAAGGACTGGCCGTCTACTGAGAGTGCTTCTACAGCAAAGGTGACAACGAGCGGAGGTGGTCTGTCATGCGGAGTTATGGATCATATTGAATGAAGTTGGTCGTGACTTTCGCCGTCATGCTTAATATTCATGTTCTTTGCATTTATTGTCCTGCTGCAGAGTTTCAGGACGGTGTGCACAACTGGATCGATGCAGTCTAATTGCACTCTAGGGTTTGGTTGGGTTGTGTGAACAGTTAGGTACCTCCTCTCGCTGTAGGGTGTGCATTTGTATTAAGTTACTAGGCGAGGTACAATGTCACAATTAATGGGGTCATTTGATGTGATCCGTATCAGTGGTTAGCTTAACACGTTCTGCATATTATGTTGGAAGGTGAAAGTAGTGGTCGATACCAGGGATACAGAACATTGACGTAATATTGCACCACGAATGAACATTTGTTGTATGAAGGACAAGCTTCATAAATTTATCAAATGTTAAATATTCTGGGTGAAATGAATGACTATGTACATATAAATAAGCAAATAATTTTGTGAATCCTCTGTTAAATGATTTAATGTTTACCCAGCATGTAATGAGGGTGAAAGTAATACATGCACCGGCATGAGACTCAACACGTCTTGTTTCTTTGCAGGGTACATTCCATTTGTCTCTTGTGTATATGTTTGGGATGCTTTCTGATATTGGTGATTTTTGTAAAATCGGGAGTGGTAAAACTCATTCATTTCAACTTCAAGGGATATATGTCACCAAGGACATGAAACGCGACCTTTGCTCTTGTCAGGTATCTAGAATTCTCAATAGAGTTTGACTGAGACAGCAAGTAGGTACAGCTGCTTGGGCTGACTGTCACAGTGGTAAGACAACAGGGAATTTCCTCCGGGTTTGAACTTTCTCCATGGTTAAATAAGAAAAAACTGAGTATTCTGATACCAAAATTGCATAGGTGTTTCTGCGGTGCTTGCTGCAGTGGGCCTGAGAGGTAGTTGAAGAAAAAGGTCAGGCAAGAGCCAACTAAGAGAATGACTCATCCCCAGATTACAAACAGTGCCCGTCACATGTTCAAAGTTACTCAGGCAACTCTCCTGCTCCGAGGCTAACTTCGGCCATCTTGTTTGGACTAACATCCATCCTTGTGGCTACCCCATCAAGAAACCATAGAGATCAAAGAACCCAGACCAGCACTGTGCGAATTGGGGAGTCATTAGGAGGCCTAGGGGATGTCTCAGGATGTTTACCATCTTCAATGAGTTCTCAATACAGTACAGGGTTACAAACACTACAACGTCAGTTAGAGTTCAGAGTTAACTTCCTCTTCATTTAAGTGCTCCTTAAAATCACTTCTATGTTCAAACTCTACATTACTTATTTACAAGAGTTAGAGATAGAGTGTCTGCACTCACTCACTGCTGACCTACTATCTTATACCTTTCTTCTCTTCTGTTCTTCAATGCCATGTTACTTGGCAGAGTGCAAAATTTTTAGCAGATCCTGGTTGCACAAGTATCCCGAAATACTAAAAACCTCATCATAGCAGCAATAAGGAACCAGCAAATGTTCCACTCCCCATTTCACCCATGCCTTCAATGCCACCCAAGTGTCAGTCACCAACCAACTCCTATTCCTCTTCCCTAAACGGGGTACGACAATAGACGTTTGGATACAATAATTGTCGCCGACCTCCATCATTCAGATGTGACACATTTCCATTGACTTGGGCTCAAGTGAAGTAATCACCGAGTCATCCAACCAATCTGGGGTAGTGGAGTATTGTAAGAATGCGAGGTAACTGATTTGCCAGATACCAACAAACAGTGGCGGCCGGTCAATGTTTTGAGCTCAGTGCTCTGAATATAATGTCCTTCACACCCTTCCCCATCAAATCGCTATACTTTCTTTCCCTGCTAATAATCATATTTTTAACTCAATGGTATAGAACTTTTGCTTTACATGTATTGAGAAATTGTACTGCGTTTCATGGTAAGCAGTAATGTAGCCAATAAAGTGTGTTGTCAAAAACTTTCAACTTAAAATATGTTATCTACAATGTATAGGTACTCGTTAAATACACAAGCAATGAATACCACTAACGGCAAGTTAGTATCCTACAATCTCAGTTTCTATACATTTGTCCTTACTGCGTTCCCTCTGTGTTTCCTCACGATCAATGTGAACCAGACTCGTAGATAAAATGCCAACAATATCGCATGTGAGACGTCTTAAGACTACATTAGAGTTCGGCTTGTCTAAATGCAGACGCAGTTTTATAACACACGATAAGTAAGCCTACGCATATCTTCAGCCCCGCATCGGCATATCATTTTGATACTATTAAATAACAATTCCGAAAACTATAAATAAATAACACCTTCAATTATGAAAACTAGACGTTTCATGTGCTTGTCCACTCGAAAATCAACACACACACTGCGCATATCGTTTTATTATCAGCTAGGCCTTAGGCCTGCAATATTTATGATTACAATTACGAAACACGTAAATAAATGTGTGCAGTGCATATCACGTCACATTCGGAAAACAAACTTGCCACTAATAAACCACGGACACAAACCTTAAAATAATTTTCCACTTACTGTCAAGCAACACAGAATTTTCACAAAAATGAATCAATATTGTAAAATTCGACTTACCAAATTATCCCATCATAAAGTGTCGGTAATGTATCCATTGCGCCAAAGACTAATAACATAGATTCTGCGGCAGTTCATTATTTATGCGAAGTATCACGTCACTCACACCCGCAACTTACAATAATAATACATAGTAACGTACTACTCATAAAAGTTATTCAAAGTCAGCTACACGTCCATGCGATACCAAAAATTACTTTGTTTACAAGTCTGCAATGTACAAACACGTGCGCGACGCGAGCGGCCATCATTGTCCACGCGCTGACGTAACTGTCGCGCGCTTGCGCAGTAGATAGCAGGGCTACTCTGCTCATTGCACGGAGCAGGTGTTGATAAAGGCGAGGTTCCCGCGTCTCTCTACGCCTCAGGCAAGGACAGGGTGTAGGAAAGGGGAGTGACAGCCGTGCGCTAGTCCGTGGGAGCACCGAGCCAGGTTTACACCACAGTAAAGGGCTGCTTACACGAACGAAATTACTTGAGAAAATTCCGTCCGCCTATAAAACTTAGCGCAAAGCAGTCGATCTCTTATAAAGAAAGGTTAGAAGTGTAAATGGTGTCACATTACCTGACATTTAATAAAATTAAGTACACAATAACTTCGTAAAAGTTTACTCAGTGCTGCAGCACGAGAGCACGGCCTTACGCACCGCCACTGCCAACAAACCTTCCACACACTAAGGTATCTTTCAAATAGTTTTTGGACATACATAGGGGACAATGGTATGTTTTTTCATTAACCCTCTCAACCTAAAATCTGTTCTGAGTGTGCTTTATCTCTGGAACATGTTCTGCATTCCTACCCTCTATATCACTTAGTAAGGGAGATTCCATAGTACCTTGCATAAAATTTATTCTGAACATGTCTGCTTATTAAAATAAACTCTTACATTAAGATACACATAGCTGCCAACCTCAAGGATTCAGAAAAACAGTGAACCCTCGATAACTCGGACCTCGATGTCCCGGACTTCGGACAACTCTGACAGAATTTTAAAAAAATTTTTAATAATTTTTAATACATTATTTCTTGGTTAAAATATATAAAAAATTGTTTCTGCTGGATTTAAATTCATCATATTATATTTTAGGACAGTATTAAACTTTATAACGTAGTCGTCCATCGCTACTTAGCCTTCAATAATCCCACAGTAAATATCTGGCAAGTTCCGTGTGATAAAACGTTGCTAGCGAGGCGCGCGACGCATGAGTAAAGATGCAACGCAGCAGGCTGACCTTGCACTTCTTTATCTTTCCTTCCCTTCGTCCTGCGAGCCAGGCACGCACGTGTTTCGTAAACAAACATTTCAGCATGGTGCTTGTGAAATGACGGTAACTACAGGTTATAATGACACATACACGAAAAATTATTTTGTTCTGGTATGTGCAATGAATTCAGGGCTGCAAAACAAATTGTTCCGGACATTAAAGAAAAATTAAAAATCATTGCTTCGCATTGCGATGTAGAAAAATTGGTGAGAGGGTGTTACGCCCCTTTAACAACGATGTTTTCAAGAGTCGATGTGGGTGGTGAAAGAACAACACAACATCCATACCCAAGCCGGACACGATGAGTCACGCTCGCTGGTTGATGATGCTCTGTTCACTGTTGATAACGTGACGGCGTCTGGAGAATTGTAACGTTTTAAGCGTGATTCGGATTTGTTTATAAACTACTTCACGGGAAATAATAGCGTACATGTAATGGGGCGTAAAATGTAAATGACTTATGCAGGATAATTTTAAACGATTTTCATTGAGTGACGCACATGAATGGCTTAACAAGATTTTGTTGTCTTAATTTTTCCATGTTTACTATACACCGACTAAATCTGTTTCTTTATTTTAAAAGAAATTGTCACGTTATGAACGAGTAAATATAGAAAAAAATGTACATTTGTTATATTCTACACCAAAAAAATTTAGAAGGTATTTTTTTTAAACCCCTTATAATGGCCGCACCCCATTTTTTGGGCCTAAAATTTGGTCAAAAATATGCGGCGATTACGCGAGTAAATACGGTATCTCTGTAGAACATTATTAAAAAAATTTTATTGCTTTATAATATGACAATTTGTGTACAAATAAAAATGTAAATTATGTGTTCTATGATGCAATTTACATACATAAATTAAATTTTTAAATTAGTAGTGTTAAAATGTGTTCACATAATGTACAGTGACGAGAAGGATTGTTAATTACAGTACCGTTTTTATTTGTGTAAACGAGGAAAATTATTTTTGTACCTTTGTAACTTTGTAGGAGGGTAGAGTAACTATCAGGCTAGCAGCAGCTGGCTGCTGCCCCTACGTTGTGACATACGGACGTAAGGTATTTTTCACTGTAAACATCTTGTGTGAGATGCGTGTGGTCACGTGCGGTGTTTGTATTGCATGAGACTGTACCGGTTGACCTTGACTACTTCCGCTCGCAACCTCCCTAGCTTATCTCCAACTATCATTTCTTATCTTTCTCACATGTGCACGCTGCACGCACATTGGCTGTCTCCAGCCAGACGAAAACTTTTATGTGATAGAAGTGTGCCTTGGTGCCAGCTTCTAGCTCAGAGATAAAAAAAAAGGATCAGCCAGAAGTAGCAGCATAAAAAATAAATAAAGATGTGACTGCCAACATGGTTTGACATTCTTTTATAGTCCTCCATGTTAGCGTTAATTTACCCACTGCATGGCGGCCCTCCCGAAACTATATACGATAGTTACGTACAAAACAGTATTTATTGCAGCCTCTTTTGCTTGTAGAAATGATAGCGTACTAATTTCTTCGCGTTTCTTGTGATTACTGACTGATTACCACACCTCCCCGGACACCCCTCGATAACACGGACAAATTGTAATTCGGACAGCTTCTTCCACCTTTAAGTCCGAGTTATCGAGGGTTCACTGTAGTACAATTACTAAAGTGAGTAAAATTAGGCGTAAACAAGTTAGGCCTTTCACATGCTGTGTTTGTGTGTCATTAAGTATACTTCTCTAAATATTTTTTAATAAAATACAGTGAACCCTCGATAACTCGGACTAAAAGGGAAAAGAAGCTGTCCGAGTTACGATCTGTCTGTGTTATCGAGGGGGGTCCGGCAAGGTGGGGTAATCAGTCACTATCACAGAAATGCAAAGAAATGAGTACGCTATCATTTCTACAAGTAAAAGAGGCTGCAATAAATACTGTTTTGTACGTAACTGCGGTATCAAAATACGGGAGGGCTGTCGCAGTGGGAAAATTAACATAACGTGGAGGACTATAAAAGAATGTCAAACAATGTGGGCAGTAAGATCTTTATTTTTTATGCTACTTCTGGCTGATCCTTTTTTTATCTCTGTGCTAGAAGCTGGCACCAAGGCACACTTCTATCACATAAAAGTTTTCATCTGGCTGACGACAGCCAATGTGCATGCACGTGTGAGAGAGACAAGAAATGATCATTGGAAATAAACTAGGGAGGTTGCGAGTGGAAGTAGACAAGGTCAACCGGTACAGTCTCATCACAACAGCAATACAAACATAGCACGTGACCACATGCATCTCACACAAGATGTTTACATTGAAAAATACCTTACGTCCGTATGTCACAGCGTAGGGGCAGCAGCCAGCTGCTAGCCTAATACCTAGTTACTATACCCTCCTACAAGGTTCCAAAGGTATAAAAAATATTTTCCTCATATACACAAATAAAAACGGTACTGTAATTAACAATCCTTCTGGATCACTGTACCGATATATATGAACACATTTTCACACTACAAATTTTAAAATTAAATTTTTTGTATGTAAATTGTATCATAGAACACATAATTTACCGCCTTATTCTTATACAAATTGTCATATTATAAAGCAATAAAATTTTAATCATGTTCTGCAGAGTTAAATGGTACAGTAGTAAAAACAATCAAAAGCAAGGCACAAAAATGTTAAATACAGTGCATTTAAGACCATGACTTGCAATGTATTGGACAACTGTCTAAATTACTGTTTTGCTTAGTTAAATATGCTTTGTTTTCAGGTGTGTCTTGCAGCTCTACACCTCTCACAAGAACCACTCGTGATCTCTACTGAATGTACCATCTGTTTACCGTCTGCTCCAGATTTGTATCATTCAATCATTTCAAATGTTTCTACGAGAAATAGTTTTTCCCAGGGTCACTTCATTAGAATATCAAATGAGGCCCGGGGCAACTTAAATCTGAGCCTCTCCCCTTTATTGATATATATATATATATATACAGTATATATATATATCAGTGGCGTCTCGTCAGGGTAAGCAAGGAAAGCAGTGCTTGTCCAGGCAGCTTCCTGACAATTCTCTGATTATAATAAATATTTACTTGTAACCTTGTCTCTACTAGAAGCTAACTATGACTCGTGCAGATAGATGTATCTTTTACAAATTCCGCTCGGATTACAATACCGCCAGTTAGAAGATAAGAACTTGTAAACAACCAAAGCAAGCTGTTTAAAAGCGCTTCCAATAACGCTTCTAGTGGGTAGAGTTGCCGTGATAGTATTCGGGTAAATGAAGGGGCTGGAGGGGTAGCCGGGTGGAGGGGACACGAGAAGGGATTGGCTAAGTGACGCTGTGTTAGAAGCTATGATTGCAGTGCTTTCTCTCCGAAGTGACACAAATATAGCCGAACCTAGCAGAATTGCCACTTTAGTTGTTTCGTTACCAGTTACTCTGATTTCAGATAATGCATTACCGGTCAAGTTTTGTAACTTATGCATTGATAAACAGGCAGGCGAAGACTGTTTAAACTGGCACTAGTAAATTGGAAATTTTCTTTTCTATTGATAAGATAGGTTTCCGGTGATTATTCAAGTGCCGTTAGTGGTTTTCTGTAGACTTCAGTTGGCAACACTGGTAACCGGTAGTTGCTTTTACAATTTACACGAATCCAATGTGTTGGCTAGTTCCCGCGCTGCACGGTAATACTGCAAAGCGAATATAATAGTTTTTTATTTAATTTCATTGTTGCGCTATCTAAACTTGGGATTTCAAATGGTCTTGCGTAAGACTAAAATCCAGGATACATAAAATGGATGAAACGAAAACGTGGATGCAAGTGTTGTGTGTGTGGATTACGTGCTAAACCTTTTTCCAGCAGTGTTTTTAATTTTCAGCAAAGCTGTGACCTCATCAGAGAAGGCCGACATTTGAAATTTGCGTAATTCAGCAATTTTTGTAATCTTATTCAAAATATCTCTTTACTCGGATTTTTTGTAAATGTTGCAGGATTAACTTTGTGATCAGTTCTCATAAACATATCTGAACTATCCTTGTCATATCGATTGTTGACTGTAATATTTTTGTAGGCCACTTTTACAATGAAACATGTTGGAAACACAGTTGTGGAAGCCTTAAAAATACTACAACTAACTTTGAAAATTATGCAGTTATACGAAGTTAGTAATACTGAGGCTTTATTGGCAATTAGGATTCCAAAGCTTTTCTACGAAAAAATACAAAAAATGATCAACAATGTTAATGGCAGGATTTTAAACAAAGGCTTTATGAGTGTGTTGATTATAAATAACAATGCGCATGCTGTAACTCTACAGTCAAAGGGCTCGAACATCGGCCACATCACCAGCCGTGATTCTCCAACACGCAGGGTTTGTCGTTTCAGTTTTTATTTGGGGGGAAGGGGAGATATTTTTTGGTGACAGTGACCTTGTTGCATCTTTTTTTATTAATTAAGCATGTGTAAATTAGATACTTTAATAATAACATTTCGGTTTTATGTGCTTATATTATTGTGTAAATAACTATCTATATATATATATATATATATATATATATATATATATATATATATATATATATATATATATATATATATATATATATATATATATATATATATATATATATATATATATATATATA
>PNEQ01035262.1:0-17596 GCA_003012365.1 Medauroidea extradentata | reverse complement strand
GTAGTGGTAGTGGATGTCTCTCAACAGCACACGCCGAGGACGCTGCAGCAGCTTCGAGGGACGACGCTACTCTCTACACACGCCGTCGGAGTCAGGACAGGAAGGCCCATGGTCGCCGACCCACTCACCCACACCAACAGGTAAAAGCCGGGCAACTTTATACTGTGACATCCCACCTGACACGACCCAGAGGCGTCAGTGTTATTGGAGTACGGTGTTTTTTAAATAAATACGTTAGCCAAGTACAGGTGTGTGTTTATTGCTTGCCGTTTCACGGCCATCAGGGTGCAGGACCCTTCAACCCGCATTCCAGTGCTATACCTACAGTGTGTTTATGTATGTACTTTTCTACCTTAGTGCTATGGGCGTGTGGAACGCCATAAGATTCCCCTACGTAAGTAACATAGTGATGTTGAGTGGGGAGTGTTCTTGCAACGCCATGGCCGTCGGCCACGTGGCCCTGAAATCTAGAGTCTCTGCTCTCTGAGTGCCCGTTCTCTCTCATAATGGGCTGGCGCACCGGGCAACACCACCTAGTCACGACCCCCGCTCGCGTCAAATGTGCTAAATATATACTAACTTTATACAAAATAGTAAATACAATTTACGCAACGAACATGATTGTTCATGATTGTTCATCACAAGAATATCATCACAGATATGCCGGAGATGGCAAAGTAGTTGACGTGTTTGGAGGTGAGGGCAAAGGGGGTGAGAGCGTCGTACTTACGCCCTGGAGGGTGCCGGCTGCTGCTGGTGACGGTTGTGGGTCTACCGCACGTGTGGCGAGTCCCCTCTGTATCCTCCACGTCGAGATGAGTGTTGTGGTGAAGCTGGAAAGCGGCTGGTTGGTAGGGCTAGCTCCTAAAGGACCATGAATTGACCGTGGCCTAATAACTTGCCCGTATGAATAGATTTCACCACTGGTTTATTGCGTTATAATTGACACACTGTATATTGCACGTACGTGCCTTAAGCGGTCCCCACATCTATAGCCGGTGGGTGGCTAACACGGTAAACGTGGACACTAGTTACGCGATGATGTGCTTGTGTTGAAAAATACACTCCTGGGCGCAAGAGCCTGCAGGGATGGAGGTGGCTCTACTCCTGGACGAATTGAATTACTGTTACGTTAATAAGTTCCGAAAAATACTAGCAAAGATCACTATTGCAGCTGCATGATTAGACAAGAAACGGTGATGGTCCAGGAGCCGCGTAGCTGTGGCCGACCTCCTACACACCCGAGACAAGACTACCGAGCAATGGCGCACACTCCCGCTAGTAGCTGAGAGCGCCCGCCAAAACTATTCGCGTGGCCGCTCTAAGCATGTGGTGTTGAAACTGTATACATAAAAAGACACTAAAATTTCAATGAGACGCAATTGAGCCTTTGGAGATATTAACATAATTGGTTTGGTTGAAATTGCATAGTTAAACTTACGTAGGGAAATTAATTTACTTGTGTTTTCCGCTCCGGTTGGCTTGTTAAGCTGTCTCTCTAAGTCCAAGCTGTCGCTGTTTATTATTCTAACACATGTAGAACACTTGGATACAACACATTAATTCCTATTCCTATTTTAAGTATAAAAAGTTACCGAAGCGTTGCGTTGTCTTTTTAGTTGTTGGGTTGTCGGTCTGGGCCGCTCTCAGCAGTCCAACATCGTTGAACACTTTTGAAGCACTTTGCGTAATAAATTCGTTTGCCTTATTTGTGGGTGCTCAATAATTCGCTAAAAATATGGAGACTGCCTCTCTATATTTAGTTTGCCCTAGAAACTCCCGCACTTTCTGTTTCAGGCGACATTCGTTCCGGCGTTTATGCACGTCGTGATCAGCGATAGCGTAATGCTTGTCGTAACGACCACAATGTCCCTTGTTTAGCTGGCGTTGGGGCAGTGGCGTCATTTGGGTTCTACAGGGGGGGGGCAAATGCCCCCCCCCTGGATTTGGAAATTTTGTGTATAAACGTATTTTTTGTGTTTTTAAATGTAAATAATTCTAACTTAAGGACATAAAACTGAAGTTTTATTATTAAAGTATCTAATTTATACATGCTTAATTAATAAAAAAGATGCAACAAGGTCACTGTCGTCAGAAAACAAAATCTTGCCCCCCCCCTGAAAAAACCTGAAATGACGCCCCTGGTTGGGGTGTGTTGCGGTGGTGTTACTTGGATGTTTCGCTTTAAATCTGGGCACTTTCTTTTGTATTAGCTTGCTAACCACGTGGCCGCATTAAGCGTTCAGTTGGTCCCGTCAGTACCGGTGCATGCAGGGTTCTTTCCGAATGCCTTGGGCCGTTGTTGGGTATACTGCCCGTGATGCTGGTGTGTGTGTTGACGAACGGTCGCGATGCACTCGTGGGTTGTTGAGCGCACGTCATCAAATATTGTACAAGGACAATATGGGAAATTCAGAAGAAAAACAAGAGACATGTTATTTAATTCCAGTTCACGCCGATATGAGCGCTGTTCCTTCTACAGTAGCACATTGCTCTATGGGTAGTTTTAGTTTTATATTTTTTATTTATAAATTGAAACTGTAATCATGATTTTAGAAAAATAATTATGCTCTTTTAGTTATTATTTTGATAAGAAAAAATTTAAAATACTTATAAACACATTCTAATACTATTAGGCTAAGAGGAATTTAGTCGTAAATGTATAAACACCATAGAAAATAGAGATGTAAGAATGCAAATTTTGCTACTGTTTCCAGTTCACGCCGTTGATAAAACGTCTCCCGCTCCAACAATGCTAAAAGGCTGTACTTTCCCATATTGTCCTTGTACGATATTTGACGTCATATTGTTGGTGAAATATTCGTAAATTAACTTTAAGTTGCGTCAATAGATAGCGTAGCTTTTGTTCTGAGAAATAATATTTGGGTTTATTATTATAATGTCTACGTGAAACGCTTTTACGGTAAATATATTAATGATTTATACCACAATATTTCCGTTCCAAAATACCGAAAATCGTGAAGTGAAGTTGAAACCACGGTCGTAGAGCCGTACTATGGTCGTGGTCAAGATCTTGCAAAACATATTTTGTCCGCCATTTTAAATATATTTTAATTTTGTAGCTTACTAGTAATTTTATAACGTTGTTCATAACATTACTACTAACAATTTACTGCAATATTTTTTAAGCGAAAATAGCTGCAGATGTTCCACTTGAAATAATAACGTTTTAAAGAACAATAATAACACTTAACGGAATGTAAAAAAAAAAAAAAAAAAAAACAGGCAATATCCCATTGTTATGAATTTTGTCTGTTGGTTACCCTGGAATTGAGTTTTATGTAGTTTGTTTATAAGTGTGTTTTGATTGTAATAGAAAAAATATAATTTTAGAAATGAATTTTAGGAACATAATTATTTTTGGTGCCTCGATATTACTTTGCATATCATGTGGTAAAATTTTGCTATTGTAGTAACTTAATTAAGGGTTTATGAGTAGTGTTTTAGGATGGGGTGTGGTCTTATAACCCTAACCGTATAATGAGCATCTACTAATTGTAGCTAAATAATGTGAATTGAAATTATATTTTTGTTTTATTTTTCCAATAGTTTTTGGCGGCTGGAACCCGATAAAGTTATACTGCTATAGATGCGTATCAACACATCCAGGCTGTGGGACACCATTCAACTGGTTATGGTATTGGGGTGAAATATGCCCAGAATCAAATGACAAATGTGTCAAATTAATCGAAAGGAAAGGAGGTACAGTATTAGTATAGTATTAATTTTGACGTACTAAAAGTCTAGGGCTATTATGTACGTAAACATTCAGAGCAGAGTTAGTAACCTGCATGTAATTCAGTCTGCCTTGCTACAGTTGATGCTGACAATGTTCTTTAAAAGAAGATCCAGTTATTACTCTGACTGCTTTTTTTTTTTTTTTGTAATAGTAATATCATATTGGTATGACTAGAACTTTACCATAATAAAATTCCATGCATAACTATACTTTGAAAAAATGCATAGTATGCTACTTTCAAGTATTTATCCTAAACACATGTGCCCGAATCTCTCACATACACAATTGTACAAGACAAATGGCTGTGAATCTAGGGTGAGCAAATAGTCTCATGGGTAGTTCCATTTTAAATCAACAAATCGTGGTTGCTGCAAGATTTTTGATTTTCATATAAATTTGTAGTTTGTTGGAATATACTATCTAGAGCACAAAAATATTTTTTTTTAGATTTTTAGTTAAAATAATTTTTTTAATATATGCATTAATGTATACAATTGCGTGCTAAAATTTGCCTTTTTAGTACTTTTTGGAATTGGCTGTCATTAATTACCTATTTAATCTAGAAAGCTGAACTTGGTCTCATATTAATGCTAAAAAGATGAGGCTTTAAAGCATATATTGTTTATACAAATTCTTTCTGGTTTGTGGGTTGCATAACCTCTGGAATTAGGCCAAAAAATTATAGTTTTTTTTCTGATATTCTCAATATAAAAAAAATTATTTTATCTAAAAATCTAAAAAAAATATTTATGTACTCTAGATAGTATGTTCCAACGAACTATAAAATTCTGTGAAAATCTAAAATCATGCAGCTAATAAATATTTCCTCACGCCAAGGCACACACTTTCTATCACCCATACCGAACAACCCACAAGGTAACATAACTGCTCACACTGGGACTTGGTAATATAGTGGCTAACAAATATTAAAGTAAACTCATGAAAATGCAATCAATGGGGTGTTTGTTAACAATAAATTACACTGCGTCATTAAATACAGCAAAGGCAATACAAATTGCATAGCATTGAACAAAATTAGTATAACAAACCAAAAATACATGCCACACTAAAATGTTAAATGGGACGTCAATCACCTCGCAGCTGAAACGGCACCACATTTTGGAAAATGAGATAGTAAACTAATGGAAGAAACTAAACGCAAAAGCTAAACAGAAATAAATAATCAAACAAAGGCTTACCAGAATAAAGACAAGTAGAAATAAATAATCAAACAAAGGTGTACCAGAATAAAGACAAGTAGACACGGGTGCCGCGTCTGTCACGAGTTGGTCTGCAGTACATAGCTGGACGGCGAGCGGAGGCAGAGTGCCACGAGACATGCAGCCACGGGAGGGGCATAGCCGCCCGGTCGGAGGGGGGAAAGGGGAAGGGAAGACATGAAGACGGCCAAGACTGCCCGAAGACTAACGAACGTACGACGTCGGTAGAGAAGGAGGGGGGGATAACGAGTTCATTGGCGGGTCTCATAGGCTCACAATTCAGGGTCTATTGGTCTTCTTCACAGAAACAAGTAATATCAGCATCATATGATATCACCAAGTCCATGGAAAACAAAATGAGGGTGAGCTGGCCCAGCTCAACTCCCCCAGCCAAAATAATGCAATGGGACTCACAGACCTTAGGCCATGCCGTTTGCTACACACACGGAACCAATCAGGTCATAATCACGTAGAACTGGTTCATGCCTTCGAGACGAAAGCATGTTGACGAGCCTCTGCGCCAGATCGAAGTCCCCCTCCAACGTTCGTGATGAGAAAACACTGACTCATTCCTCAGGGACGTGGGAAGAGAAGCGGTCCGGGCACATGTAATAATATCAAAATGATTAGCATCAAAATCACACAAACACAACGCCCCTGAAAATACTGCCAAAAGAAAAAGGAAATATAGTAGAACCCTCTTATAGTGTTCCCACTTATAATGTTTTCCTGGTTATAGTGCTACCTTCATTTGATCCCTAAAACTGTTTTATAATAGGAAATTACCTTCTTATAAGGTTTTCCTATTTATAATGTAATCATTTTTGGGACCCTTGCGAAACATTATAACAGGGTTGTACTGCACCGCGTAATGACTGCAACTGTTAAATTCAATGAATTACATAAAAATACACTTTGCCGCATCATACAAAAATTAATAAAATTACCCTTTAATACAATAAATTTTACAAAATATTTGCACAAAGCTCTGTTTTACAATACACATAACGGCAAATTCTCACACAGCAAACGACTATCAAAAAAGGTACAACATAATTCAATGAGTATAAGGTATGATGTAGATATTATGAATATAATCGTAAATAATTAACACACAAATAATTATATAAAATCTCTTAAAATACTCAATTAGTTTGTACTAAGGTGCACCTTATATAATAAACGTAACAATAAATAGAATATATCCTCCGGAGGGACACAAATTAACACCACAAAACACAGCTGACCGGTCGTAATGAACAAACACAACACAGCCACAAGAAACACCAATTACGACACATAACTCTACTCACACAAACGACACTCCACCTCACTACCTGAACACACAATGAAGCTGACACCCAGGATAACTACAGGGAAAAACGGAGTTAGGGGGACGAGCCCTGCCCCCCGCAGTCGATAATATCTTCTGTGTGATGACGCCAAAAGATTGATGGGATGCCTCCTGCATCTCAATTACCCTGAAACACAGCATCTTGCAAGGAATTTTATCTTCCGAGCTATCCACTGCGTGTTTCAAATGGCTCACGTGTGCTTTCCGAACAATACGCCCAGTGTTCGGATCCACCAAAAGCACTGTATTAGGTCCAAGCAATTTAATTACATCAAAGAGGCCTACAAAACGGGTGAGGAGTTTACTGTCACGATCGTCAGGACAGGAAGGAAGGCAGAGGGATTTACAGTAGACTGACTGACTGACCGACCTGATAATCTGACGGAACACGGCCAGCATTATATCGCGCCTGAAGGCGCCCACGCTCGTCCTACAGACGAGCAAACACATCGGCGGCTAGTCGCTCTTTAGCAGCATCCAACATAGGAACTGCAGGTGATGGTACACCCAAACATTCAACAATGGATGCAGGACATCTCGCCCCAAAACAATGTGAGCCAGACTATGTCCTGTTACTCCAGATACTGCAGAATTAAAGCCTAAATTAATTATGTCCAGGTCCTGGTCCTAATATGTCTGCTGGGAGTGATAAAGAGCAGTCAACGTACATTTCAAGTTCTGGTTAAACCACTCCACTCTATTTCCACAAGGGAAATACGGACTGGAGGTATATTGTGACATGCCTCAGCGAAAGCATATGTCACGGAACTGAACTGACACAAAATATGACGTGTTGTCCGCAACTAGATCGACCGGAGGTCCAAACACTGACCACACCCGGTCGGACAACACCCTCGTGATTTCTCTGCTCTTCAAAGACCTTAATGCTGTCAAGATGACAAAACTGGGGAAAACACCCAACAATATCAGAATGTACAGGTTACCTTTGGTAGATCTAACCAAATGGCCAAACACATCACAGTGCAGCACCTCCCAGCTGTAAGAAACAGAATCCTCAGTGTACAGTCCAACTCTAGAATTTTGCGCAGGTTTAGCGCGCAAGCACAAGTCACATCGCTGGACGTATTGGCGCACATCTTTATTCACGGTAGGCCAATAGAAATGTCGACACAGTTTCTTAAGGGTACCTTGGCATCCCAAATGACCCCCAATGGGTGAGTCGTGATAGTAAGAGAGTAATTCAGCTTTACAACGTTCAGGAACCATCAGACATTTGACACTCCCTCGGCGTCCCACATAGTACAGAAGCCCATCTTTGACACCATAAGAAACTTGATCTCCGTGTTGGATCGCGGCGACCATATCACAACAGACCGGATCATTGGTCTGAGCTTCCTGAAGTCTCACATAAAAACTCTGGCTGGTAGTAAAGGCGGCGCTTAAGTTGCAGTAGGACGTAGAACTAGAAGCCTCGACAACATAATCGTCGGGGTCATACGTGCGCAAAAACGCATCAACAGCGGCTTTATCTGACCCTGGTACATGTTGGATAACAAAGCGGAATTGCATCAGGTGATAAGCCCATCGACTTAGTTTACCAAAATTGTTTGAATGTCGCAACAACCATGAAACAGCATGGTTGTCGGTATATAGATCGAATTCGACACTGCTCAAGAAGGAGTCAAATTTGGCCGTCCCCCAGATGCACGCCAAGGCCTCCTTTTCAAACGAACTCAACCGACGTTTGCCATCGGACAACGTACGACTGGCAAAACCTACCGGACACAACGTGCCATCTCGCCACTGGCTCAGCGCTATACCGAGCACTACACTAGAAGCATCTATGTGAAGCACAAACCTAAGATCGAAATCAGCCATATACAAGGACGAAGCATTAGCCGAAGCTGTCTTCAGCTTAACAAAACTGACCTCCTGTTCTTCACCTCACTCAAAGGCTACGTTCTTACACTTCAGAGAATTTAACGGTGCAGCAAGCTCCGAAAAATGAGGAATAAAGCGGGAGTAATATCCTAACAGGCCCAGAAAACGGAAGACTCTATGAACACTTTTCGGGCGCGGGATCTCAACAACAGGTCGGACTCGCTCAGGGTCCATAATTAAGCGCCCTTCGGTCACAATATACCCCAAGAAGTTCACTGACGATTCCACCTATGTGACCTTTCCAGGCCGGCAGAGTGCAACCAAGCCAAAACCAGGCGCAGATGCCCCAAGATCTCCTCGAAACTACTGCTGTACACGATGATACTTAAGGTCGGACAGCACGTGGTCAAGAACATGTGGCAAAGCCTGCATCCCAAACTTAGCACCCATGGGAATGCGATTAAAATCAAAATATGCCCAAGGTGATAGAAAGGCGGTGTACTTCCGACAATCAGGATGCAGAAGACACTGGTGGAAACTAGCATTAAGATCTATCACGGAATACACACTAGACTTCCCGAAGTGCTGAAGAGCGGCATCCACAGTAGGAGCGGGAAAAGGGTTAAGAAAAATCTTATTTTCGACTTTTGACATATCTGTAACCAACCAATGTCCGCCGTCTTTCTTTGTCACCAAAAAAGCGGGACTAACGTAATCCGAAGTCGGGGGCAAAATTACCCCTTCACTAAGCAATTTATCCACAATTTGGCGCATGATGGCCAACTTAGGAGGATTGTAAGAATAAAACAGTACTCTAACCGGCATATCATTGGTTACAGCAAATTTGTAGGGCAAGACATCACACTTACCGACGTGTGTAGTAACAGCATCTGAATATTCACTCAACAAATCCGCCAAGGCTTTATCCCGAGAGGGACTTGGCATGGCAACACAACCGAACGGGACAAAGGTAGACGTCTTAAACTTATGTAACGGACAGTCGACCTTGGGGGCAAATTTGAACACATGACGTTCACCATGCACATCAACCACTACACGAGTGTGGTACAAGAAATCTACACCCAATACAATATCAGCAACTGGATTTTGAACGATCCAAAAACAGTACGTCCAAGAGAATCTAATGATCTTGAAGTGCATCGAGATCGATCGGGTGCACTTAACAACATGCCCGTTCGCCACACACAGTTCCCGTATGGAAGAGTCATTAATCCTAGTACTTAAACGTGGATTACGTGCCAACAGGAATTCCCACAACTGTTCGCTCACAAAACAATGTGAGGCTCCAGTATCTATTAAAGCTGCACTAAAAATGTCATACAGTGACACTGACACAAAACAATCGACGCGCGTCACCTGAGAAGCCAAATGCAGCGTGTTCTTTACATGCAAAGAGGCGGCGTACTTCAGTTTCCCTGACACTGAAATCGTAAGTGCCCCTATCTACCACAGCGAAAACATGCCCTTAAGCCACGTTCCACTTCCAGGAGTGTGCAATTCTGGGCTACATGTCAATGCGAACAACAATTATCGCAACGCAACATTGTACCCTCAGTATCCGTCGAGTGGTTTACGGGCGCTGAAGCTACCTGTCTCGCAACGCTGGCTTGACCGCGCCCCATCTGACTCCGGCCACGTGTCGCTGAATGACGCCTAACATTAGGCGCGACAACGCGGTGACTTGCAACAGTCTGTACAACAGACCCAAAGGTCGGCACATCTGGATTTACTGGCCCAATGGGAACATTATGGTAGTAATCTGCCTCCAAGGATAGTTGCCTATCCACCTCCAAAGCTAGCTGACACAACTCATCAACAGTGACAGGCGTAGCACGCACAAATAGGTGCGCACGAGCACTAGTGAACCAACAATCCATTATACCCTGGATCAACTTAGGTTCAGACCACTTCAAGTTCATTGTGCGAGCACAATTTAGGATGCTACAGACATATGCGGTGGCAGATTCCTCCTGTCACTGATACCTGTCAGTGTATCGCTTCTTAACTGCGACTACACAGACTTGCCACCAGTACATTCTAACAGCTGTAATTTGAATGCTTCATAACTGGCAACAGTTCGAACAATATGTGCCAACATCGTGCTTGCCTGCTCTCCTATCCTAGCCGACAAAGGAGTCAAAAAGAATCTCTCTTGATTGTCACACTGCAATCCATGATACACACCGTCTACAGCCAACAAAAAGCAAATGACTGAATCAGGGCCTACTGCTATCAATGGCGGTATTGACTTAAGCCTCTACATAAGCACGATCTGCCGCGCTGAAACAGGACCGTCATTGGCAACATCTAAGCCTCCCAAATTAACATTAATGGAGCGTAAAGAATTAATGTATGCCATAGGGCGAATACGTAATGCTGTGACATCCTCATTCCGTTCAAATGCAACTCCAGCACTTGACAAATAATTACATAGCTCCAGATAACTGTACTGCAACACAAAAGCTGTCACACTTGTCATGACGCGTGTTAATAATATGTAGCAGAAAACAGTTAACCTCATCCACACGTGGCAACTCAAAAAATCCAAACCTATCAAACTATTTACCACAAAATGTCCCATGTACGTCACACAATTGTACAAGACAAACGGCTGCGAATCTAGGGTGAGCAAATAGTCTCACGCCAAGGCACACACTTTCTATCACCCATACCAAACAACCCACAAGGTAATGTAACTGCTCACACAGGGACTTGGTAATATAGTCGCTAACAAATACTAAAGTAAACTCATGAAAATTCAATCAAAGGGGTGTTTATTAACAATAAATTATACGGCGTCATTAAATACAGCAAAGGCAATCCAAATTGCGTAGCATTGAACAAAATTAGCTTAACAAAGAAAAAATATATGCCACACTAAAAGGTTAAATGGGGCGTCGATCACCTCGCGGCCGAAACAGCACCCCATTTAGAAAACGAGATAGAATACTTAATGGAAGATACTAAACACGAAAGCTAAAGAGAAATAAATAATTAAACAAAGGTTTACCAGAAGAAAGACAAGTAGACACGGGTGCCGCATCGGCCACGAGTTGGTCTGCAGTACATAGCTGGACGGCGAGCGGAGGCAGAGTGCCATGAGACACGCAGCCACGGCGTGGCGTATCCGGCCGCACGGAGGGGGGAAAGAGGAAGGGAAGGCACAAAGATTAACGAACATACAATGTCGGAAGAGGAGGGGGGGATAACAAGTTCATTGGCGGGGCTCATAGGCGCACAATTCAGTGTCTATATTGGTCTTCTTCACAGAAACAAATAATATCAGCATCATATAATATCACCAAGTCCATGGAAAACAAAATGAGTGTGAGCTGGCCCAGCTCACACAGCACTTCAAACTTTTTAATAAATATATTGTCCTAGATGGCTTACAACTAATATAATTAATATGCCTGTCCCAAGTTAAATTGCTGTCAATATATACACAAAGGAACTTTGCACAGGATTGAGTTGATTGATCGAGTGAATTACCCATATCATTAAGACTAAAATGTAGGTTTTGAGTTTTATTGTTGTTAAGTAAAAATCCATTTGCACTGATGAACCAATTTGAAGCATCACTTAATGTTTGGTCAGTCAAGATTTTGTGACTCATAAACTCTTCACCAATATTGATGAATGTTGTATAATCTGCGTATAGGATGGAATGTATACCGGTACCTACATGATTAGGAAGATCATTTATCATGATAAGAATATAAAAAGACCTAAGCACAGACCCCTGTGGTGCACCCAATTTTACGTACGTTTTACAAGATTTATATTTTCCTACAGACACAATATGTGTGCGATTCTCTAAATAAGACCAAATAAGTTTTAAGGCTGTATTTCATACACCATAATGGTTTCAAGTAACACTGCATGCTCTACACAGTCAGAGGCCTTGCTAAGATCACAAATGTGACCGTAGCAAAGCCTCTGTCCTCAGAGACCTGGAGTATGGTCCTAATCACACTTTCTAAAGCAGCCATAGTCAACTTCTCTTTCCTGAATATAATAAACACTTAACAAAATCTCTTTGGCAAGAGTATTTTGTAAAGCTCCAAGTATAAAACGCCTTTAACAACATGACCAGCTATGTTTTTGATATGTTTATTCCATTTAAAATTAGACTGAGTAATAATACCTTGAAATTTCAAGTATTTAATTTGTTGAGGTGCTTGTATTAATATAGATGGCTGATGTTTTTTCTTCTTTCTTCCTTCCAGAAATAATACAAAGCTTGTTAGCAGCACACCAGTCATTAATAATTAGTGTTTGTTCAGTAAGATATATTTTTTTTCGTACTTGCGATTGGGCCTCAGCCCTGTGAAAAGGATTTGCTTAACCTACCTCTTCTCAATTTTCCTCCGACCCCATTAACCTTGTCCTGAACTCCCTCGCTCCCGTCACCTTAACTCATTCCAAACCTTTACCGTTCTCACTATCATAGTGTTTTTTCCTCTCTCTGTCCTCTTTCCCACCCTCTGTACCTTCCACTCATGATCACCCCTTTCCCTGATCTTGTCACCCAGTTGTGCCCACCCACCCACCCACCCACCACTTACCCCCCTCACCACCTTAAGGACGTTCACGTGGCAGAAATTGACAATTTTATATTTGTACGACAAAGTGTTAGTTTTATAGTCGTTACTTTTCACTACATTTTCCGCTTGTGAAACTTTTTTAGCTCACATAGTCTTCCCATAGCGGCATGTCAAAATCAAAAGTTGCAAGTTACGGGAACATGCTGATAGCAAAAATCACATA
Source organism: Medauroidea extradentata (assembly GCA_003012365.1). Classification (NCBI taxonomy): domain Eukaryota; kingdom Metazoa; phylum Arthropoda; class Insecta; order Phasmatodea; family Phasmatidae; genus Medauroidea; species Medauroidea extradentata. The sequence goes on along the minus strand of PNEQ01035262.1, from coordinate 4,629 downwards.
ATGCAATTATTTTACATATTTTTAAAAATTCTAAATATAATGATAATTTTCTTCACTTATGGCCATTTAAAAAAAAAAAAAAATACAAAGGAATTTTTTTGTGTTTTTTCAAATATTTTAGCATACCGCACATACTGTCTAATTAAAGTGTAAATTATCTCATTCGAGTAAGTCGCCTGGTTTTTGTTATTAGGATGTTCCCATAACTTGTAAATTTGGACTTTGAAGTGCCGCTATGGGAAGACTATTAGAACTAAAAAAGTTTTACAAGTGTAAAATGTACTCACAAATTTCGTATACAAAACTAACACTATGTCGCACAAATAAAAAATTATGTAATTTTGCCACGTGAACGCCCTTAAACATCCTTACAAGCCACTCCGCTCTCTTCCTCTTCTGCAGTGTGCCCCACCCCAGTCCTCTCACCATTACTAATGGTCTGAAATCCTCCTCTCTTCCCCCCTGTGTCCTCCACTTATTTGTGACCTACCTAGGTGCCCGTCTCTGCAGCTTCTCCATCTCTACCACCTCCCTTCGCACGTACGGGTCCCAGACTGCTGCCGCATACTCCAAAATGGGCCTCACCATTGTTTTGTATCTCTTTTCTTTCACTTTCTTGTCTGTGCCCTTTACACCTTTCCCAGCAGGGCCAGCGCTCTTCTCCCTTTACTTGTAACACACTTCACTTGCTCGCCCCATCTTAAGTCGTCCTGAAGAATAACTCCCAAATATTTATATCTGTTCGCCTCTCCAATCTCCTGTCCTCCCCATCTATATGTCTCTCTGGTACCTCTCTTTTCTGTGTAAATCTCAAAATTATAGTTTTATTTATGTTAATTTTCATCTCATTTTCCTTCGTCCACTGTTGCAATTTGTTTATGTCCTCCTGCAGACCCCAACTCTCTCCAATCACCTTGTACAATACACAGTCGTCTGCAAAAAGACGAACCCTACAATTCATGTTTATCCCCAAATCCCCCATCACAATTAAAAAGAGGAGGGGTCCTAGAACACTACCTTATGGAACGCCTGATGTTACCCTTCCTTCCTCTGAGAGTGTGTATCCTACTCTTACTCTCTGGGTTCATCCTCTCAGATACACTCCCACTCAGTTTACCACCGTCTTATCTTCCAACAACTCATTCAGTTTTATCATTAATTTTACATGTGGCACCTTGTCAAACACCTTTTCAAAATCCACAAAACACGCATCTACCTGATTCCTCCCATCCATAGCCTCCCCTATATCTTCCATCAATCCTGCCAACTGTGTCTCACATGAGAACCCCTTTCTGAATCCATGTCGTCTATTGTCCATACTCCCGTTCTCCTCCATTACCCTCACAATATATTCACTCAGTGGTCTGTAACTGGCTGGTTTCATCTTCTCTCCTCCCCCCTTTTAAATGGGAACCACTATTGCAGTCTTCAATTCTGCTGGCAGCATACCAAGTTCTAGTGACTTGCTAAACAGTACTTGTAGGTATCTGCACACCTCTCCTTCCCCTATCTTTAACATTACATTTCCAATACCATCTGGTCCCTCTGCTTTTCTATCATTGAGTTGCCCTAGTACCTTTCTCAGTGCCCCCATCTCTATATTACATCTATCATTGTTAGAGACATGCAAAATTCACGTTATCATTTGGTAGCAGACTAAACTTCATTTTCCTGTACATAATAACAGAGCGTAGTCTGCAATTCAATTGGCCACAAACTTTTATGAGTTGTCATTTACGTGTGTTACGTCTTTACAGAGATTGGCGTGTCTACCGTGTAAGGGGACTGCGATGGTCGAGGAGTCAGACCTCTCGCCTCCCACCAAGGCCATCTGGGTTCGATTCCCGGTGGGGTCGGTCCCCAGATTTTTGGATGTGGGAATCGTGTCGGACGATGCTGCTGGTTGGCGGGTATTCTCGGGAATCTCCCGGTTCCCCTGCCGATTCATTTCGGCACTGCCCCATACTCACATCACTTCATTCCTCACCAGTGCTAAAGACCTCGATTTAAAGCGCTGACAAAAATCACTTCACTTCTACCGTGTCAGCATTCTCCGCGGCAAGTCACGACAATATCGGCGAGCGGGAGACGTTGAACAAACCTATAGTCACTAGGAGTCTAGTCATCTGTCAGAAAATAACGCAAATTTTGCATGTTTCTATTCATTGTAAAAACTAATTTCCCTACTTTCCCTCCTACCTTCTTTGCTTGTCTCAAATACAGTTAGGTACTGCTCCTGCAACACCTCTGCTTTCTCCTCATCACTTACGGACTCTGGTCCCCCTTCCCTTCTTTGTGTTGGTATTTTCTGTTCACTTCCTCTTACCTTTCTTCAATACCTAAATAGCTTATCCCAACTACCTTTTTCCCCTTCTTCCAGCATCTTATCCATATACGAGCTTTTCACCTCTTTTATTTTCAGTGTCAGTTCTTTCTCTTATTTCCTCATCTCATCTCTCATACTTTTGCTTTCTACCCTTTTGTTTTTAGCACGCAATTGCCTACACTTGCGTTTAAGCCTCCTAACTTCCCTTCCATAATAAGGTGGGTCTCTTCCCATTCCTACATTCTTTATTGGTACAAACTTTTGAACTGCATTTATTAAAATGTCTTTCAAACATGCCCACATTTCTTCAATTCCTTCCTCCCTAGACCATGACTCAAAATTTTCTTTTAAGTATAACCTTATTTTAGTTTGGTCTGTTTTTTAAACTGTCTAACTGCCCTATCCCTCTCTTTAACCTCTGTCATCAGTTTTGTGGCCATCTCAACTACTGGGATTCTGTGGTCACTAATTTCTTCTAATACTACTGAACTGGCCACCGCTTCAATTGGTCTAACCAAGACTACATCTAACAGAGTGCCGTCTTCCCCGGTCCGCTGCCTTGTTGTTCCTACTACTGCTTGACCCAATTCCCTATTTACCAGTTGATATGCCCATCTCTGAGTCATTGGTCTTACCCCCTCAGGTCCTTCTTCCCATGTCACTCCTGGCAAGTTTAGATCACCTGCTACCACTACACATCTCTCCTCCCCTATCTGATCTAGTCTTTCCTTAAGTGCCACAATTATTTCTCCTTTTTTCCCTGGTGGCCTGTAGGTTGCAATTAGCCTCAAAATTCTCTCTAAACCCTGAATTTTTATCTCAATTAGTTCTACTGCCTCCCACGTCCATTCCACTTTCCCTTTTAGTCCATCTTTCAGAACCACTAATAAACGCCCCTCTTCTTCTGTTTCTGTCTCTTCGAAATATACTATACTCATTCCTCATCAACTCTCCATCCTGCACATCTTCATCCAGCCATGTTTCTACAGCCACTACTATGTTGGCTCCATATCATTCGACTCTTCCCCAGAATTCCTCCATTTTGTTGTAAATGCTCCTACAACTAATCACTATTAACTAAACAGTTTTCCAAATTTTTATTTTAATATCTTTATGTACCTGTATTTTTCCCTTGCCATCAATTTCTCGGAATAGTTTTCGTTCCTCCCCATTCTCAATTCTAGTTACTTCCCCTTTACCTATCCTGGCCTTCCATTTTTCCTCCCTCCATGCCAGTTTCCCTGCTGCATCTCCCCTTTCTCTATTACTTCCACTAACATTCCAGTCAAAATCACACCATCTTCCCTATTTAGATGCACCTTGTCTCTAGCAAAGTGACCTTCCCTTAATCTTGTTCTAGCTGTGACAAATACTGCCCCACATTCCCAGCATAACTTTCTCATCATCTCCTCTTCTCTCAGGATTTTTACCCCTTGCACCCCCTTTCTCGGAAGTATTCCTCTTAATACTATCCTTGCATTTCTAGCCTTATGCCTGACTGCCTTCAGTACACTCTTCACTTCTTCCTCAAACTGTTTTGGCCCCACTTCTCTGACCAGATCATTTGTCCCCACATGTACTACAACTGTCTTTATGCCAGTTAAATTACTCCTCTCTACTCTGGTCACTACATCCTGTATCTTCTCTCTACCTCTCACTGCCTTTTAGGCCCCTACGACATTTACATGCCTCAATACGGAGTCCCCGAATACTGCCACCCAGTTTCCTCTTACCCAGTTTCTCTCTTTAATTATTTCATTTCTTCCTTTATTTTCCTTTGTGTTGGGCCTTCCTTTCTGTTTACTCCTATCAGTCAACCTGGTTTCCTCTCTTAGTTGGTTTCCCCTGCCCCTGTCTACATTTTCTGTTTCCTTGACCTGCTTTCCAGTTTTTTTCTGGCTCCTCCCTTGCTACTTCCCCTTTTCCCTCCTTTCCTGTCCTATCTTCCCTCTGAGTTTCCTTACTACTTGCCTCAGCATACCTGTCCTTACTTGTCTCAGCCTTTTCCCTGGTCATCACGTCCGATTCCTCTTCCCTTTTTTGCAGCTTTTCCATCTCAATTTCAATCTCCCTTCTCCTTTGCCTTTCCTCCTTCATCTCCCTCTGTGCTACACTGCTCAGAGCTGCTATTTCCTCTTAAGTCACCTTTACTTCACATTCAAGCTTTTCTATTCTCTCTTCCACTCTACTTAATTCAGCCTTTGGCCTTCTTTTCATCTCCTGCTCTACCCTCTCAATTCTACTCCTCACTTCCATTTCCTTCCTGTTAATAACCTCAACTATACCATTCCACTTCTGTCTTC